>WBNM01017697.1:717-25921 GCA_013399055.1 Ramphastos sulfuratus | reverse complement strand
ATTCTATGATTCTAAATCTACCCTTTAGTTCACAACCATTGCCTTTTGTCCTGTTGCCACATGCCCTTGTAAAGTGTCCCTCCCCAGTTTTCTTTTAGGCCCCCTTCAGGTACTGGAAGACAGGCCTTATAAGGTCCTCCAGAACCTACTCCAGGCTGAACAGTCCCAGATAACTTGTATCACTTCTGACCATCTGCATTACTTGTTTAAAAACATATTCAAGTATGAGGAAACAACTTATTTGAAAATTCAGTTCTTATTTTTTTGCATGAGAAGGATGGAATGCTTCCCAACTAACAAAACTACAACCGAAACACATTTACTTCCAACTCAGTATCACTCTACATGTACTTTTGACATGATGTCAGGAGTGATACAGTAGTGCATGGCTATAAAAAGATCGTGCCTTAGCTTTGCTGAGGTAATAGTTCAGTTCACAGAAATACCTGGTGCTTAGGACTGGCTGGTACTTCTTGTTTAGCTTGTGGTTCAGGGACTTCATGCTAATGTGCCTTCAAATTAAATTTGGAATTTGATTCCTGAAAACAGGAGTTGTTAGTCATACTTTTTTAAACGAGTTTTACAAATTAATGACTGTATTATAGATAATTTCTTCAGGTATAAAATATGAAGCAAGGTACAGAGATATTAACATAAAATGGATCTAAAACATTAATTTTACAGAGCTTTATAAACCAGTTTGTGTGGTACTTTGGACAAATATATCAGGAAATATTAATGAAATGCAAGCCTTTCCTACAACTGGCTTTTTTTCTTTACTAACCAAATGGAGGTAATGTTTATTTGTTTGTTTGTTTTATGGATGTGGGTTTTTTTTTTTAACATCAGAATTTTTAAGCAGTTGTTGGAGATGACTTTAGAACTGTATAAAATGAAAAAAAAACCCGCAAAGCTTCAGGGCTGTATGTTTTTCTTGTTACCCATCATACCTGTGATACATTGCTGTTAACTGTAATAATTTGCTCTGATGATTGTTGTTATGGTCATTTCATTCTAGACTGACCTTGATTCATCTGAGTGTGATGATATTCATGAAAATGTAACCATTCAGAAAAAGACCTACAAGAATGCTTGTACAAAAATA
This sequence comes from Ramphastos sulfuratus, assembly GCA_013399055.1. Classification (NCBI taxonomy): domain Eukaryota; kingdom Metazoa; phylum Chordata; class Aves; order Piciformes; family Ramphastidae; genus Ramphastos; species Ramphastos sulfuratus. The sequence continues at coordinate 24,816 of WBNM01017697.1, read as the reverse complement.
CTTGTGTTTGGGTGTTCAGTCTTGCATACAAAACAACTGAAGTCCTTTGAAATTGTGACCATTTTATGGAAGACAAAATTTCTTTTGGCTAATGATTCTGAGGCATGTTTTTGTGCTTTTTTATTTTCCATATTGTAAATATGCATTTCTGGAATGCATACACATGTTCACCTGCTGTATGAATTCTGAGAGAAAAATTCTGACCCATTGAACCTCTAATGTTAACCATCTTGCTTTTCAGGAATTTATTTTTGATGGCTAGTACATTATGGCTGTACCTTGATTTCTCTAGAGTTTAATAAGCACATGTATTGGGTAGTACATGTGGTTACTGTTGATCAGCAGGAGAAATTGATTTGTTCAGAGGATTCTTTGGTTTCTTCTCTGACAGATTCTGAGCTTGCTTGTCTGTTAGAATCACCATTTTGAAACTTTCCAAAAAGTTCCCACAGCACCATCTTGTGGAAAGCTTTCTGGTTTCATTCATATACATTGGAAATTCTGTTAGAACTAACTTTGACTTCTATTTCATCCTGTTCTGTAAGTTTTAAAATTTGTAACATACACCAGAGAAATGTGTCCCTGACAAATTAAGGCAAGTGTTAATTTCAGTCGCAGAGATAATTCCAGTAACAGAAAAACATTTTTAATATTTCCAGTTACTTTTACGTTCTAAATGAATATAGCTGGATGTTTTTTAGTATGTGCATTTTCATGAATATATGTTATTTTTTTAATATATGTGATAGCTAAAAGCGTATTTTTGTTAAATTATTTTTTTTATTTCAGGATGAAAATATGATCAACTTCATCAAAGGTGGCCTCAAAATTAGGACAAGCTATCAAATATACAAGTAAGTCATTAGAAAACTGTTAGATTCAGTGTTGGTATAAGCAGGTGCAGTTGCATTAATGTCTCCAAAATAAAAACTAAATATTTTTATAGCAGTCATAGTGATCATAATTCATACAATTTTAAAGTCACGTTTCCCCTACCCTCCTTTTTTTCCCCCTTCTTTCGCATCAAAAGAGAATGTCACCAGATGCTACAGATGACTCAGGGGAACAAAAGCAAAAACGAAACTTATTACCAATTTGAAGGAGGAGTAAATCTTGGAATTGGAGCATTCAACTTGGTATGACTTTTCAGATTATATAAAGGCCATTGGGATAGTTCTGTAGAACTATTTCTTTGCAGATACAACACCATAATCCTGTTTTTAAAATCATGTATTTGTAAAATGGAGAAATAGTTTTCAAAGGTTTTATGCAGTATGAAGACAGCAGGGCCTTTTTGCATGTACACCTTCTAGCGTCCTTCTAATTTATTCCAAATTGTGCTTAATTCTCTTGGAGTAATTTATGTATTTCTTAAGAGGAAAAGCAGCTACATCTGCCTGTGTGTATCAGGAATTTTTATGCTGTTGGACTGACTGCTTTTATTCTAACACGTCCGTGTGCACCATTCTTTTGCTTCAGTGCCATACTGTAGGTTGACACAGATAATTACAAATTCAGAATAATGAGCAGTAGTTCACTGAGTTTGTATGAAATAAAACTGCATACATCCACTAGTGTTGTTTTTTACATTTAACTACAACTGGTTTTTCACACCTGTTGTGGCAGAGGTAAGAGTTGATTTTGGCTGTTACGTTCATTCCTGTGTCGTTCCAGACCAGAGCATGCCAGTTCTGAATATGGTCAGAAGAACTCAGGTCTATCTGTATCTGCCAGTTTTCAAAAGCAAGCAACTTATAGATGTCTGTGTTCATAAGTGCTCTGACCTTCACTATTCCATGTGAAGTCTCCTCAGTAGAAAAATAAATGGACAAGGTCTCTGCTGTGCAGAATATATTAGACTTAATGGAACTTTCAAAATTGGACCATTGGATAGATCTTCCTGGAGGCTGTAATCTTTATAAGTTTTCTGTGGTGTAGGATGTGGAGAATGCAGTTACAAAACAGGAGAGTTAAAGGATTGTAACAACAGCTAGTATTTTTAAAACAAGTACGTTTGCTAGCCTTCTAACTCAGTGCTTCCACAGCAGGAACAGGTAGAGCTTTTGTTGATACCATTGTGTCGTTTGATTGGGCGTAAAGGAAGATGCCACTTGTAGATTGTAAGCACTACCAAAGTAGACAATACTTTGTTGAGATGAAACACTCAAACAATTCTGGATAGCTGAAGACAGGAAAATCTATCACTATCTGAAAAGGCACAGCTGGACCTGGTCTTGCTGTTTCCATAGAGGATGATCATGAAAATTCTTGAGTTTTGCTGAAACTGTAGTTTTGAGTGTTTATTGTTGATCCTACAGGTCTGTTTTCAAGTTCTTTTGTGTTGTACTTTTTCACTAATGTGTAGTGGCATTTAACATAGTCCTTGGTGGGTTTTGTTCAAGTTTATAATGGTCTTATATATCTTTGCTTTGTTTTTTAATGCATATAATTTTTATTTATCTTACACTTTTCTTTTAATGTATTTCAGATGCTGTCACTTTTACCAGGAAGGATCCTCCGGCTTTTAGAATTTATTGGATTTTCTGGCAATAGGGTATTAGATCTGATACTTGTTGTTTCAAATTGATCTTTTCTCAGATAGTCTGGATGTATTTAACATCATGTATTTCACACTAGAAGTATAATCGTCTATATTCATCACTTTAACAGTGTTGTTAAAAAGACAAGAAGTCAGATAGATGATGCTGGCATAAAACCCATATTGTGATATCCTGATCTTGGACAAGAATGGGGAAAAATAACCAGTCTGCTTCAGAGGGAGGTTTCAAACTGCAATTTCCTTTCCTTTTCCTGATCCTTAAGGAGGAGATCAGCTTTCTCTTCTAGCCTATACAGTCAGGAAGTAATGTTCCTCATAGCAGTAACTGAGAGGAGAGGAACAGGTCTGTGTTTTACCACCCACAATCCCAGCCCATTTCTTTGAGAGAAGGAATTTCTAAATATCACATGTCATGGTGGAATCTCAGTATGTATGTTTCTTATGGATGAGGAAAGTGTTTATAATCCCATTCTTGCTTTTGTAAACCTAACCTTGTTTTCTAAGTGTCATACAGCCTTTTAAAAGAATCTTTGACACCCATAAAAAGTTAAAAATTCCCAAACCAAAGCAACGCAGTGAATTATACATAAGTAAACTTCAAGTTATTAGTAAGACAAAGAATCACTATATGGTCTTACTGCTGTTAGTTTGTTCACAAATGATAGTTCTATTCATGTAACATTAGACTTAAGTAGAGATCTGTTTACTGTATATATTCCTGTGGAGGACTTGGTTCATGCTGAAGCTTTTCCATAATACACATTTTTGCCCTGACTAAAAAAAGCAATAAAAGCTGAAAATAAAAAAACCTCAAACAAACAATTTGAAGTATTACCACATATTGTGGTATGGTGCTTGCATTTTCTTCTAACTCCTCAAGTTGCTGTGCAGTAAAGCTCCTGTTGAGTTAGATGTTTTCTTCTTTTGAGGCAAAACTCTTAAGATCTGGTATATTTCTGAAGAGCCAGTACCCTTAAGCATATCTCAACAATCCCCCGAGCAGTCAGGCTGTCATGTAATGGACGTAAACTAGGAAGAATGGGAAGACTTTTCGTGCTTTAAGGAATTGAGATTCCATTGCTGAGTGTACATAAATTCTATTGTAGCTTCTGAAAACAGTAATTTGTAATTTGATGTGTCAGCAGAGATAGTATTTCATTCAGAACCTCAAAATAAATGCTTAATTGATTTAAGAGCATTGAGGATTGTGAGTGGCTTCTGTGAGGAAAGACTATTGCTAAAAAGTAGCACTGTAGCAGCTGAGACACATTCTCATGAAACATGTATTTGAGGATGTTATTCCAAAAGGCTCATAGCTAGAAAATAGAAAGGGATATAGATCTGTGTGTCTGCATGGTCTGTGTGCAGTTCCCATTTCACCACAACACTGAAATTCATTGATTGTATTAATCTCAGTGTTAGCTTAATCTTCTTGCTGAGTAATATCAGCAGGCAGAACTGTTTTGGTCACGGTTCTATTCAATCTGAGGTAACAAAGCTCTGAATTATGAAATACAACTGTCTGAAAGGAAAGCTGGATTTGGGGTGAGATGTTAACTATTAATAGTGACTCTGTGTACTGATAGTTAATTCTGCATGTGTTTGTGATGTTTCTTAGGACTTGGGCCTCTGTCAACTACGGGAAGGCGCATCTGGGAGCAGTTTGAGGGCCATTCTGTGTACTTTCACCCTGTTGGTTTATCATACTTACGTCTCCTTAATCCTTGGTGAGACCCACTGTGTAGCTGTTCAGTCATGCTACACATTATGATAGATACTGTGATTTTTTTGAACTGAATTTCAAAACTATGCCCAGTTAGCTTTGTAACATGAGATTGCTGTATGCTTAATTATGATCTGAAACAAGCAGGAGCAGTGAAGGTAGATACCGATGTGTTCCTTTTGCAGGGCTGTCTTAATATGCAACAGCAAATATCACAAAATGGTTTTAAGTTCAGATAAGTCCTTATCCATAAATTAACATCAGATATTGTGAAAACTGTTTCCAGAATGAAGTTGATACTCCCAAACAATTTACATGAAAGTTCAGACATAAAGAATTAATTTGTTTGCCACATGGGGCTAAAAGTCACCATTAATGCTGCATCTTTGGCATATATTCTCATGTTCTTTAATTTGAAAGTATTTTAGTTTGTGCCTCAGGCTCATCAGGAAATTAAGGAGATCTTCATTTCTTTCAGTATCACCTGTACTTCATTGCTGAGCTCAAAATTAGGAAAGGAGGCAGCCAAAAATGTTTCCCTAACTTGCTAAAACAAATAAATGGTTTAAAAAATATAACTAACATCTATAATTAAACAGTTCAAAGAATACTCATATGTTCTATTCTGTTTCTACTTACAGACATTTAGGATCTTAAGAGCACTCAGTACCTTCAGGACAAAAATTAAGTTTTATAGAAACACAATATAATGAAATAATTCAGCCCTTACATAAAAATGGTCATCCATGAATCTATTGAAGCCAAGACATGTTCTTAATATGTGAAACATGGGGTTTTTTTTAAGTACATTGAGGTTGGTTTGTGATGTTTTCTAGGTACAGGGGAAGCCAACATTCAGGAAGCAGACAGTCTTCTAGAACCCTACCTCCAGAAATTTCCAAATGTATGTATTCTGTGTACATTTTATAACAGAAATGTACTTTCCTAAGATTAAAATATTAACTAGGTATTTTTCTCATCTCCTTTCAAGGGTTCCATTATTCTATTTTATGCTGCCAGAATAGATACACTGAAAGGAAATTTTGAAAAGGCAAGTAATTTTTTTTCCTTTTAATGTTTTTATCTATTCACTGTTCACCTTGGGGAAAAAGACATCTACCTCATCTAAGTAACTTACTTTAGTTGGACTGACAATTACACTCTTAGCCCTGTTTATGTTCAGTGTCAATATTGATTTGAGCTCTCTCAGTGTGTGAGACTGAGGCAAGTTTATCTCATTTTACTAGTCAGGTGTTCGTCACTTGGATGCTAGGAAGAATTCGCTCTGTAATTTGACATGGCTTTCATGTGGAGCTGTAAATGAGCCAATTTTCTTCATTCTTACTTAACTATGTTATAGGCGCAGTTGAGGTTCCAAGAATGCATAGCAGCCCAGCAGGAGTGGAAGCAGATTCATCATCTTTGTTACTGGGAACTGATGTGGTGCTTCACCTTCCAACAGAACTGGCTTCAAGCATATCGGTATGCAGACCTGCTCAGCAAAGAGAGCAGGTGGTCTAAGGTAAATGGGCAGATGGATATTGTTATGATATACCACTGGCCTCTCCACAGTTAATTTTTTATTAAAATTCACAGAATAAGTGTAATTTTTGCTTCATTGTGAAACCCATAAGCCAAGGCACAATGGCACCAAAATAGTCGGTTTGACTGAGTGATCAAAGAGGAATTTTTATTTAATGTTCTGAAGCCCTAGAACCATAAATAACAATGTTTCAGCACCTCTGAAAGCAGAGGTGGTAACTGGACTTGAAAGAAAGAAAAGGGAGAGGAAGGCTGTTAGCTTGCATCTGCAGTAAAGTTCTGGCACTCACTAATAAAACTTGGCTGAAGAAACTGTGGTTTTTAGTCAGTCATAAACAGGTGAGAGCATGCCTATTCAGCAGATGCTTTGCAGTCTCGAGGTGGCTGCTGGAGACAGAGTCTCATGAGAAAAGTTGTCGCCCCTGCTTTTCCCTTCTTAAAATGTTTCTCAAAGTATGAACCAAGCCCAATGTACAAATAATTTTGATACATCAGTTTTGTTTGTTTTTTTAAGTGGTTTGTTTTGTCTGGCACACCCAATTCTTCACAAAAGAGGAAGATAATAGTATAGTCAGTGTAAAGTGCAAATGTCTTGAATAGAATGATGGATGTGCCTGTTTTCTCTGCAAAGTCCAGTTGTTGAACTTTTCTTGAAGTACTCGGATATTCTGTATTTTTTCAGGCATATCTCTACATATAACAGATCACACAATGACAGTAATAGACTTTAGTTATGGCATTTAACCTCATCTCTTTTATCAGTGAGTTCTGTAATACATTTTCCTGTTCTTTGCAGGAGACACTTTTAGAATATTAATAGAGATGTTAAATATGAAACTATAGCATGGATTATTAGACAAAGAAATACTCAAGTTCTGCAGTTCCATCTGCCTGAAAATAACTGGAAACACTTTACTGCAGCAAGTGGGGTGAAAATTTTGAGTCCTTAGTTTATTCACTAAGCACAGCAAATTAGATGTGGTAATATATTGNGTCTCCCCTCAGCCTCCTGTTTTGTAGATTATACAAAATCAATTCCCTCAGCCGCTTCTCACTGGACTTGTTCTTCAGGCCCTTCACCATCTTCATTGCCCTCTCTGTACTCACACCAATACTTCTATGTCTTCCCTCTACTGTGGTGCCCCAAGCTAAACACAGTACTCAGGTGTAGCCTCGCTAACACTGAGTGCAGAGGGACAATCACCTGCCTGGTCCAACTGGCCACACTATTTCTAAGACAGGCCAGGATGCAGTTCACTTTCTTGGCCACCTGGGCACACTGCTGGCTCATATTCATCTGCTTGTCAGTCAGTCTGCCCAGGTCCTTTTCTGCCACACAACCCTCTAGCCGCTTTTCCCCAAACTGTNTTTTTGTATGGTGGTTGTTTTGTTTGGTTTTTTTTTTTTTCCAAACAGGCAATATATGTATTCCAGAAGGCAGCGATTCTGTGTATGCTTCCAGAGGATGATTTGAAAAGGACTGGTGAGGACATTGTATCTCTATTTAGGTAAACATTTATAAGCCAACTATATATGCAATCTTTTTTTCCCATAGGAAAGAGTTTGAATTCATAGAATCATCAAGGCTGGAAAGGACCTCTAAGATCATCAAGTTCAGCCATTTTGCCCAGTCCACCAAGTCTGTCACTACACCATGTCCCCGAGCACCAGATCTATATGGCTTTTAAATGTGTCCACAGACAGCGACTCTACCACCTCCCTGAGCAGCCTGTTCCAGTGCCTGACAACCTTTTCTGTGAAAATATTTCTCCTAATATCTAGCCTAAACTTTCCCTGGTGCAGCTTGAGGCCATTCCCTCTCATTCTATCATTAGTTACTTGTGAGAAGAGACCAGTGCCTACCTCTCTACAACCTCCTTTCAGGTAGTTGTACAGAGCAATAAGGTCTCCCCTCAGCCTCCTGTTTTGTAGATTATACAAAATCAATTCCCTCAGCCGCTTCTCACTGGACTTGTTCTTCAGGCCCTTCACCATCTTCATTGCCCTCTCTGTACTCACACCAATACTTCTATGTCTTCCCTCTACTGTGGTGCCCCAAGCTAAACACAGTACTCAGGTGTAGCCTCGCTAACACTGAGTGCAGAGGGACAATCACCTGCCTGGTCCAACTGGCCACACTATTTCTAAGACAGGCCAGGATGCAGTTCACTTTCTTGGCCACCTGGGCACACTGCTGGCTCATATTCATCTGCTTGTCAGTCAGTCTGCCCAGGTCCTTTTCTGCCACACAACCCTCTAGCCGCTTTTCCCCAAACTGTCTTTTAACTGTCTTTGCTCTGTGTGGCTTACTTGCTACTTAATAATCATCAACTTTTCAGGTTTTTTTCCTTTGGTTTTAACATAAGAATATTTAGAATTCTGGCTTCTATTAGCAAATATACATTCTGAAGCTATCATCTGAGTGGTATGAAACAATGTAAGATATTATACTTCAGAGGCAAACACCAAATCTTACAAAATGAGATTAAATAAAAATTACATACAGCAATTTCTGTTTTCCATTTTCTCTGCTTGTAGACAGGTGGATGGTCTAAAACAGAGAATTGCAGGAAAATCTATCCCAACTGAGAAGTTTGCAGTAAGAAAAGCTCGACGCTATTCAAGTTCTCAACCAGTGAAGCTCGTATTACCTGCCTTGGTATTTATGCTTGCTTTCTTTCTGTCTTTTTCAAATAGAAAAAAAATAGGTACAATTCATTATACAGGGAAAGAATAATATTATCAAGTAGTCTGTGTCATAATTTTTCAAAATTATTTTTACAAAGAGCTATTACATTAAACCAATGAGATTCCTGAAAATGTCCTAGAGGCTGGATCATACTAACAAACAACTAGCAGTCCAAAACCAGAGCTGGAATTTTCATGTCAGGCTGAGAAAGTTACCTTTCTGCTAAAATACACATTTCGTGTTCATGTTCTTTAGTTTGTCAGGGTTTCAGTCCTTGTCCTCCAGACTCATTAGGAAGTTAATGAGTACTTCAGCATCTTCTGTCCTTTTGGTGAAGATGAAGAGTGGTGCCTTTTGGTTTTTGCTTCTGATGTTTAATTAAGTCTGAGTTAAATGTGCAGAAATTAACGATACTTTATTAATACTATAGTAATTTCCCAGGGTTTTGACTTCAGAGGCATCAGTGGTGCACAGTCAGTCTGTGTACAGCGCTGCTGCGTTTCATATGTGTATGCTAAAATTGATAAATTTAGCAAGAACAGAAGATGAAAGACATAATTTGAGAAGGAATTTCTTACATTAAAGCTTGTTGATACAGGAAGAACAGTCCAAAGAAATTTCACCCATCAGTTGTAAAATTCATTGTGTACTCAATATGTACGAAGGCTGAAATAATAAAGTTGTCCTGTGCTTCTACAGCACAGTATTAAACAATTGTGAGTATATATCTTTGGTCTTTCTGTCAGATCCAGAATCTTTTAAAGATTTAAGAATCCTTCCATCATGAGTTAAGCAAAAAGGAGCATAGTGTATGATGTTACTTCAGTAAGTGTAAATTAGACAGGATGAAAGAGTTGAAATGAATCTGGCATAATACAGTTGGTAGTGTCAATAACACTGTTTCAGAATTTGACAGAACAATTTTTTTTTGCCTCTCTGAAAACATAGTTACAGCATAACTGTAAGTGCAAATATTTCAACAATATGTTGTGTTAGTTTCAGAATGACATTAGGCATTTTGTTTCAGAGGTATAATTGCAATTCATAATACAGTAGGGCAAATGATACTCTTGTATTTGCAATGACTGAGTAAAGGTCCCTGCAAAATTTTGGTTAGCATGAACTCTGTGTGCATTCTCTCACTCTTTTTATGTGTTACAATCTGTATTTAATGCCGCAAAACAAACATTTTGCTTACTATTGTTATTGAAACATCTGGGATGCTTTGTGGCAAGATTTGCCTAGATGTGGTTTTTTACAAAAATAAGACTTTGTACAAACTGTTGGAAGTGTGTGTTGGATGTGTATACTGGAAGCATGGTTCCAGAAAGTTCTATATGCTTCCAGTGTTGCTCTATATGGAAGGTCACAGCCCACAGATTATAGCTTCTGTATATAAACATATACACAAGTGTGTGTTTTGGTGTACACATTATACAGTGTATACATGCACACACTCAGAAACACAAATTTATCTGTAATCCTGTAGAAAGTAACTGCTTTCAGCTTCTGCTCTAGTTCATATGGCAAAGGCCACAAGCTGAACCTGAAATACCCAGTTTTGCCGATGTGTTATGTGAGTGATGGTAAACTATGATGTGATAAAGTCTGTTCAGTTCCTTTTTAAAAGATCTATGAAAATACAGGATATAATACATTATAAAGATGTCAAAATATAAAAAACCTAGAAACCCAGGTTAACTTTGCCCACACACATTCAGTGCTATTTTGCCTCTCCTGTGCAGAGATGCTCTTAGGCAACTTTAATTAAATTATTATTAAGGTAAATGTGATAGTCTTTGTAAACTTTCATGTAACTGATAGAATGTCCCCTGCTCATTATGGGTGGTTATTTGAGGCTTCAAAAGAGTGAGCATTTGGACTTTCATACTGTTTAAAAACACATTTTTGTAGGAAGTGTTTTTATATACTGAATATGTCCTGTAACAGCTGTCCAAGGCTTACTTTTTAGTAAAATATTTATGCAATTCCTTGAGTCTGTCTGTTTATTTTTTTATGTTAGGAAATGATGTATGTCTGGAATGGCTTTGCAATAGTGGGCAAAAGACCAGACCTTACTGAGAACTTACTGGTAACAATCGAAAAAGAAGAAACCACTCTACAGAATGAAACTAGTAAGTGATCAGATGGAATTAATAAGCTGGTAAAAAATACTGACTTATATTTTGCTTCTAGCTACTAATGTGTTGTAAGGTTAAGTGTTGACTCTGGCAATGTGTTATTAAATCTGAGTATGGAAATTTTGGAGATGCAAGAAGGTTAGTGGTGGTTCCCCAATATGTTCTTTATTCAGCTTGATTGATGCTGCAGATGACAGAAAACTCAAGGATGTGATGTTATTAGTTACAGAACTTAAATAATTCTTTCTAAAACATTCTGGTTTCTGAGAGGGTTCTTGAAGTGTATTTCTTAAATGTCTGAAAAATATTTTTTTCTAAACCAATTTATACCACACTTTAACTTTACTACACATCCTAAGCATAATATGACTAAATATAAAGACAATAATGAAGTACTGTACATGAGTCTGTTTTTTTTTTTTTACTTTCTGGCAAAATGAAACACTAGTTGCAAAGTAAAACATTTTTAACAAATGAACTTTGACTGTGGCTTTAGATCTTGATATATTTGAAGCATTAATATTTAAGGTTTAGATAATATATANTTTCTGTAAATAATTTTTTCCCTAGTATTCAATCTAAACCTCCCCTGGCACAATTTAGTGCCATTTTCTCTCATTCTGTTACTACTTACTCGGGAGAAGTGACCAACAATCACATCACTACAACCTCCTTTCACATAATTGGAGACAGCAGTGAGGTTTCGCTTCAGTTTCCTCCTCTTCAGACCAGTTCCCTCAGCTGCTCCACATGAAAGTTGTTCTCCAGACCCTTTGTCAGCTTTGTTTGCTACATGATGAAAACATTAATCACGAAATGTGAAACTACATGTAATTACAAGTCACATATAAACTAAGGTGATGCATCAGAAGTTACACAAGGACATAACAAAAAATGAACAGTGGTAGAATCAGGATAGTATGATAAACTAAGTAACTTGCAAGGCTAAGACTAAATTTGTCCCCGTTTTTTTTTAATGTTATTCTTCACTTTTCTGCAAAATCAGTAGAGAGCCTCTCAAATCTCAAATGGTTTTCCTTTTTGTTGTTGCTATATTAAAATAAAAATGTAGCAATGTGAAAACATCTGCACAGAAAGTAATACTCCCATGAGTTCTGCACAGAGGGTTCTGAGAGAAACTATTTGGAATCCGTTTCTGTATCTTGCAGAGGCTTGCACCGTAAGTGCTAATCACTTGTAACAGTGAGAAAAATTTCCTGTCAAGTTCCTTCTCAGAGATGCACTTGGTGCAAAATTAAAAAGAGCAGGAATAGAATAGTATATTTTTCTTCTAGAAAAATAGGATGTCATCTGAAGACATACTTGGTTTTTATGCTCTCTGTGTATATATATTTTTTTAAGCAAAAACTTCAGTCAAACAGAGTTTACTTCTGGACTTTGCTTCTCTCAGACTGCATTAAAGATAGGGACTCAGACAGGATAAAGCCTCATTACCAGAATTTCTGCTGAATTGAGACCCAAAGCAGAGTATGTCTATCATGCAATATTATTTTTAGATCTGTTGATATTAGATAGCTTTACAGGACTGCTAAGGTGCTGTAAAGAAGTGTGTTAATTATATAATTATATAATTAATTAATGACAAAGGTCATTTAGGGATTGAGACTTCTTGAAGAGAGCTGTTCCTGTTTCATTCACTTCAGGTGAACAGGCACAGCAAGGAATCTTCCATGGGTTGAAACTGGTTTATTGCTAAAAATAGAGTAAAAGAAGCAGATGAAAGACATTAGAAATTATTTCCCCTACCCCCAGATTTCTAGAAAAATGTTATTCCCCACTGTCGTGTCATCTCCAAAATATAAGAAATTAATTTTTATCTTCAAGGAATCTTGATAATGATATTTCTTATACAAATGACTGTAAGAAAATAATTCTTCCACATTTATTGCCAAGTTTTCTGTATTAAGTTGGCCTGTGCATTTTCTGTCATTTATTTGTCAGTGTTTTGGCATAAAAGCTTTTCTTTCTGTGGGAAATACTGGGGAAATACTAGTTGAAGTTGTTAAAGACTGGCAAGCTTTCACTGACATCAGTCCTTACCCCTGGTAATTTCAATGACTGTGTCCTTTAGGAGGCAGTCACCTCAATCCAATACCTTAGCCTAATGAAACAGGCTAAAAGGAATGCAGAATACTCACCCACTGTGCTTCTACCTTTCACTAAAAGCACAGTCTGTATCAAGACTTTGTGGGTTTAAACACAGACAGAAATAAGCTTGAATGTAGTGGCAAAGCACTTCACTGAATCCTAAGATGCTTTAGTCTTGCATGTTTCAGAAGTGTTTATGTAAGGTGGTTTTGGCAGACTGCTAAGAAAAAAAAATTAACATTACCTTAGAGAGATGGTAATTAGTTGTAAACAACATGATCTGAAGGGAGAGTGTTTTGCTTCCTGAATTGTTAATAGATGTACTGCCATCTGTCTATCCATATGTGTTTTCTCTCCTTCCTTTTCCTTCCGTGTACCCAGCAAATGCTATAAACCAAGGCAACAAAACAGCACTATTCTATACTCATTAAAGTTGTATTTCTGAATTGCTTCACAAAAGTTCTTTCATCTTGTATTTTTAGCCCTGTTGAGCATTTTCCGTCTCTGAACTTTTGAAATGTTACAGACTACTAGCGAAGCTTCTTAATTGTTAGGGCTTTTGGGAATACTAACAAGCATGGTTTACTGAATTTGTACTGCCAAATAATGCTTCTGTAAAGTTCTGCAGGACAGAATCCTGGCATGATCTTGTGTTTTTCATGTTACTGGTGGTATTGGAGGTCTTCCAGCATACTGCAGCAGGGGAAACTATTGAGATAAGGCGGTTTCAATTTCACTGTAGGTTTTGCTTGTGCTTTAGATGTTACAAATACAGAAAACTTACGCCAGTTCATGCTGCTTTGTTGTAACTCCTATATACAGAAGACTGGAGAATATCTACGTGTTTCAACTTCTTAGTTCTTCTTAGCCTATATCTTTAAAGAGACAGATACAAATGTTATGCATGCATCTTTAGTAGACAGTATTAAAAATGATGCCTGAGGGTTATATATGGTTTCAGATACAAAATCTGAGAAGCAAGATCCTGAGAAGCATTCCCTACTAAAAATCCAATTTTCTTTTTCATGGTGTCTTCAGATTGTTTGATGTGTCTTGCTTTTGCTTTTAGATCACAGTGAATACTATATGGATGATGTGTGCATGTTGCACTTACTGAAGGGCCTCTGCCTGAAACACTTGGGAAGACTAATGCAAGCTGAACTCTGTTTCAGTAGAGTAATTCAAAGGTAAAAATAAATAAGCAGACTTTTAACATTTGTAGCTTTGGGTGAAATCTCTGACACTCCTGTAGAAGCTGTTAGAATTTTGAATAATTAAGCTTCAACATCATGTTAAGGAACTGGAATTAAAATATCTCTGAAAGGAGTTGGAGAACTACAAAATTTTGCTAGTATTTTTCTATGGCAATTTAATATTATATACCTTTGTATAAATGTGATATTTTAGACCAAAGAAACTGAAGTTATATAAATTTGTCAGTTTTGCAGAACTGTCAGTGTAAACAAAGATGATTTCCTGTTGTGGGTTTTTGGGTTTTTTGGGCAACCTGATCTAGTGTGAGGTGTCCCTTGCCCATGGCAGGGGAGTTGGAGCTAGATGATCCTTGAGGTCCCTCCCAGCCCTGACAATTCTATGTTGCAAGTTAGGTTTTGTTTGGTTGCAAGTTAAAGGAATGCTGGTGTTGAAAATCTTATTCTAAAAGCAGTAGACACATTGAAGGCTTTTATAGCTGAGACATCTTGAAAATCTTCAGACAATGTTTTTTTGTATAGTGAATGTTTTGCATGGGGATGAGTAGATATGTTCTGGTATATTTACATTCTGGTTTTCTTTACTCTCCGTATTTCTTGTGTAAGTATGGCACATTAACACTGCTTATCACATAACAAAGTCCGGGCTTTAAGACACACTTCCTGTGCATCAAGGCACCAGGACAGGCTGTAGAATGAGCTAATGGCAACCTCATGAAGTTCAATAAAGGGAAGAGCCAGTCTCTGCCTCTGGGGAGGAATAACACAATGCACCAGCACAGGCTAGGGACTAAATGGCTGAAAAGCAGCTTGTCAGAAAATGCCATGGGGATCCTGGGCATCACAGTCAATCCCAAGTTGCAATGTCACATTGCTGGCTCATACTCAGCCCCAAGATGTTGGGAGTTGTACCTTTGCAACAAAGGTATCCAACTCTTTTCTTGAGAAAAAGGGTCATCAGTAAGTCAAGGCTGATCATCCTTTCTCCTCACTGAGGACTGGTGAGGCCATGTCTGGAATACTGTATCTAGCCTTGGACCCACTGCTCTAAGAGAGACATACTAGAACAAATCTGACAGAAGGCCAGAAAGATGATTAAAGGATTGGAGCATCTGTCATATAACAAGAATCTGAGTTTTGTTCAGCCCGGAGAAGACCTGAAAGGTTATCTGAAGGGACTTAGAACGAGGAGTGGAACCAAAATACAGGAGATACTGTTTAAACATAAAGAGTTGTTTGGTTTTTTGTTTGTTTGTTTAATTCTCAAGCTGGTCAAACACTGACACAGGTTGCACAAAGAGTCTGTGGAATCTCCATTCTTGGAGATACTTGAAACCTAAGTGGATACAGTTCTGGACTGACTAATCCTGTTGACCTTGCTTTGAGTATGGGATTGAATTATGTGATCTCCAGAGATGCCTTCCAGCCATAGTGATTCTGAGAATTCCTTGTGTTCAGAAAAGTTGAATTTTCTTACTTCTCTGGTAATGTGCTCAGACAAGGTAGGATAAGTGGATTTGAGTTCTGTGCATGGAGAAGGAAGGTTATTGTATCATACTGTTTAACCTAATGAAGGCTGGTTTTATCTTCCTGGATGGTAGGGGGTTTTGAGCTGTAGTCACTCTCAGAACTGTTTTTTGTGGTACCTTGAATAACATACCACAATACTAACAGGAAGTAGGAAATACAAAATTTTGCTCCCGGAAGGTCATGTTGGCAGTATTTTATAGCCACTCTTTACAGGTATAATTAATGTGCAGAGTTAACCAGTAAAAAAAGTTCTAGAGTGTTTTTTCTGGCCATGTGTTCTTATAAGCAGTGGTTACCTTTAAAAATTGTCTGGTCACTTCAGGGAGGATTGTAATTAACCACATTTGTATTTTTCTGGGTTTCTAGTGAGAAGCAAATAAAATACGATACTTACTTGGTGCCATTCACCCTGTATGAGTTGGGTCTTCTGTACAAACAACAGGACGAAAGAGAAAAAGCAATAAGAATCATAGAAACTGCAAAGTAAGTGTTTTTGGATTTTGGGGTTTTTTTCTTAATTTTTAAGTGTATATCATCTATAGATTAAGAGTAACTGAGTAACCTCGGAGATGAAGGCACATGTTTTTGTTTCCTGCCAGTCCCTTTGCAAAACACAGTTATAAATCTGTGTTCTTGACTTTGGAAAGTTGTCCAATATAGTTGAATTTTAAATCTTCAAGAAACTGTCTTTTGAATCATAAACAATACAGGAAAGGGAAAATACCTCCTTTCATTTAGGCTTCAGGGGTGCTGAGGCTCCACTGTAGGCATGGGATGGGGCTGGAGACTCCAGAGAAAAGATTTAAATGACCTCTGTCCCAGAGAGCAGCTCTAAAGCCACACTAAAGATACTAGTTGGAGTAGGTTAAAAGCCTGCACACTTCTGATCACCTCCATTTTTCCTTTCACATTCTGATGCATATGAGCTGTAGCAAGCTAAATTTCTTGTAGAGCAGCATGTTTGCTTCCTCTCCAGGTTGCAGTGCAGGGTAAAATTTGTCCCTTGTGTGTACAGAGAAGAATATACTAGTCATCCAATACTGTTATAAATGTGAGTTAGAAACAATCTCCTAAAAGCTTTTTCAGAAACAGGCTTTCTTGCCTTTTTGCTTTGTTTTGATTACATCATGTGATTTCTCTGCTTTGTTACTCTGTGTTGTGTTTTGAAGATTAACATATGCTTTCAGTTTATAGCCTTCTTTTCTATAGTCTTCTATCTGGACTTTTCACAGCAAATTTCAGTAATTGGGAAGAGTGTTGAAAGGATCAAAATAAATGAAAGAGGTGTAAGACATGGATTCGCTTTACTAGGAATTGTTTGAACTGATACAGGTCTCTGCTTGGTTTGTGGATGTTGTTTCTAATGTCTCGTCTGTATTGGGCCTCTGTTTCCTGTTGAAGGAGTGACATCTGTTAACGTTGTTACTTCAGTGCATGTATGAAGTAGAAACAATCCAGAAACAATACAAAGCAGAAAATCCAGATTTTCTTAAAATAACTTTATTGTTTGCAGAAACAACTACAAAGAATACTCTATGGAGTCCAGATTGCACTTCAGAATTCATGCAGCACTTGACAACTTGAGGGTGTCGCCTGCTTCAACACCTTGAATGAGGATGGATACGTTTCATGCATACAATAGCCTACATGATCTTTTCTGCAATCTTTTTTAGTCATGGAATAGTTGCTAATTGTTTTCTGTCATCTCTGATTTATATGTCATTCCTTTAGACTGTTCTTTTTCTATGTAGCACATATACTGTATCTACTTGATACTTTAAAAAAGACCTTTTATTTTGTTTGATAATTTAATATTTGACTCGAATGGGGGATATTATTAAAAAAAAGTTGATGGTGCAATAAAATTTAATGCAAACACTTTATTTTTTATATGAAAACAGATGCTGGTTATGCAGTGAAACTTGTGACAATTTCTCTGTTTTTTGAAGGTTTGGTTTTCTGTAGTACACTTGAGAACTTATACCTCGGGAATGAAAATGCATTGTCTACAGATAACCTTACCCACGTTTGGCATACAATAGTCTGATAGTTGGGTTCCAGAGTTAAAAATACATCATCTTTGACTTAATTTCATTTTGGGAATGAAATTATTTGGACTGAAGTGCAATATTTTTACATTGTCAGTTGAAGCTGAACAGGGGGCTACAGGTATAATGCCTTTGCAGGTCTGTTTCACTCAAAATAAGTGGTTACATGGGATATTTTTTCAGTCAGATAAAAGCAGGGCTACTAGAGACTTTAAGAGATCATGCATTCTGTGTTCTTGCCCTAAAGCAGAATTGACAGTCTTACCTGTTAGTTTGGTTTGGTTTGGGTTTTTTTGTTTGTTTGTTTGTTTGTTTGTTTTGTTGTTGTTTTGTTCTCTTAACAAAAAACGTGCACTGAGGGAGATATTGCAACTTACATGGGATGTCTCTCCCAGTGGGAAGACTGGGAAATTTTTACTAATATTTACCCAAAATTAATTGCACAGCTGTAACTGATTGCTTCCCATCTTCCCTGTTGTGGATCTGGAGAAAGGGTTGTCCTTTTGTTTTTTTTAAAGCAGTTTTTTAATATTTGAAGACAAACCTCTTTGTTGGTATTCTCTATTCTTGGATTCCAATGAAAATAAATTAAAAAGTTGAGATTTTATTTATTTTCAGAATAATGAGAATAACACACTTTAGTGGAAGTTGATTGTGCATCAAAAAGTGAACCTTCTTTTAGCTTGGAATTAAGCAAATATGCATATTGTAAGCACAACTTTGTGCTAAAAATATGTAGACAGTAATGTAATGTGTAAACAGTAGTAATATGTAAACAGTAGTATAAAAGTGAGCTTCCCAGTTCATTACAAATTTAGATTCTGCCAGCAGTTTAGTCTTACAAATAAGAATATAATTGTACAGGGTCCTGCATCTGGGTCGGGGCAATCCCAGGCACTGATACAGGCTGGGCAGTGACTGGCTTGAAAGCAGCCCTGGCGAGAGGGACTTGGGGATGCTGGTGGAGGAGAAGCTCAACATGAGCCACCAGTGTGCACTTGCAGCCCAGAAAGCCAACCAGATCCTGGGCTGCATGAAGTGTGGCCAGGAGGTCAAGGGAGGTGATTCTTCACCTATACTCCACTCTGGGGAGATCCTCCTTGGAGTACTGTATCCAGTTCTGGAACCACTATTACAAGATTGATACAGACATGCCGGATTGTGTCCAGAGGAGGGCCATGAGGATGATCAGAGGTCTGAAGCACCTCTCCTATGAGAACAGGTGAGAGAGTTGGGGCTGTTCAGTATGGAGAAAAGAAGGCTCTGGGGAGACCCTGTTGTGGCCTTCCAGTATCTGAAGGGAGTCTACAGGAAAGCTGGTGAGGGACTTTTTAGGTGTCAGGTAGTGATAGAACTAGGGCAAATGGGGTGAAACTAGAAGTGGGCAGATTCAGATTAGACAGAAAGAAGTTCTTTGTCATGAGGGTGGTGAGACCTGGTGGTGGAACAGGTTGCCCAGGGAGGTGGTGGGAGCCCCATCCCTGGAGGTCTTGAAGGCCAGGCTGGGTGTGGCTCTGGGCAACCTGATCTAGTGTGAGGTGTCCCTGCCCATGGCAGGGGAGTTGGAGCTAGATGATCCTTGAGGTCCTTTCCAACCCTGATAATTCTGTGCTTTTTCTCTAAGTATGCACCCAACAGGTTTTATTTCACTGATCACTGCGAAAGTTGTCCATTTCCATATTTCATTAATTTATTTGCTTCTGCATGGTAAATTTGTAGTAACTACACTCCTGTATGTGATTCCTTGCCCTTTACACCCACCCAAGAGAAAAAAAAAAAGGCAAGAGGGGAAAAAAAAGGTGAAAATGTTGTCTTCATTAAATGGTTAACTGAAAAATTCTAATGAAAATTTCTAATTAAACAGTCAATACAATATAGATGATTCCATTTATTCTTCTCAAGTGTCTGGAAAGCACAGCTTTCTTCTATGACTTTGTAAATCCAGTAATCCAGTGGCATACTTAGAGGTGAAGTACCAGATTGAAATCGTCAGCTACATAAACTTAATGGATCTTACAAAGTGGAGCCCTGATCTAGAGTCTGTTCTCCTTACTGGTTTGGATTTGTGCGTATTGTAAATGCATAACTAAACTACTGTGTAAAATTGAACATTTGAAGCTTAGATACCTGAGACAATCACCGATAAAATGCAGCGTGTTTATTTTAAAATACAAGTAAATTACATTTTAAAATGTAGGTAAATTACAAAATATCATTGTCTGTCAACAAAAATTAGCATTATAGTACCAGCTGACTTCAATAATTATTTATCCATTTATGCATATCTGATTGTAAGATGTAGGCTTATAAAGAAAACTCTGTACCTTATATTTTCAGTCAATACTTTTAATACCTCAAGAGTATGTATCTGTTCAATTTAGGTTTATTTTGGTTTACTGTGGTGATTGGGTTGTAGTAATGAAATGGGACTGCTTCATTTTTTCATAAGAGGTGGTGAAAACACTTGCCTGTAAGTTTTTTATAACTTCTGATTCAAATAGTAATTCACTTTACAGAAGCATTAGACCTGGGACTACAGACTTTTAGGATGGCGCATGAAATGGTCTCTGATCTCTTGTGGTTGTGGGGAACATCTTACCATTGATATTTTATGAGTAATTTGTGATAGAAATAAAAATTAACAAAAAGTAAAGGATAAGCTTCCTTAGAAGCTGATTTTTTGGGAAAGTTTAGTCTAAAGTGTCACGTAGCAATGTACTTTTTTCACGGATGTTGATACTCATTGCAGGCAGAGTAAAAGACAACTTTGTTTTCTCCAGTTCAGCCTTCCAAAGTCAATATTAAAGCCTTGTGTCTGTTACTCTCTGTCTCTTTTGGGATCAGCATTTTTGCACGCATGCAGAGAACAGGCATATCAATACAGATCTGCAATACCCTCTGTAATGTTTTGATAGCCTGAGGCCCCCAGCATAAGTACTATTTACAGCTTTTCTCCTGAGCTGCTGTTCCAGACTTGTTTGTTAGAAACCCCTGTTCATCAGGATTCCTAGCTTTACTCTGTTTGGGTTTTTTTACCCATTTTTTAACAGTGGAGATATAAATGTGTGAGAGTGATTTGTAACCCTTCACTTAAGGTAGGTCTCAGTAGAGCTGTAGGGATGCTTTGTCTTCCAAATGCTGCAGAAGTAGCGTGTGTCTTCTGACACAATGCGTCATTGATGCAGTACTATTCACTGTGTTATGTCTAAGCTAAGTGATTCATGGTGAAGACTTTAGATGAAAGGTCTATGGCTTTTTCTATTTTTTTTTTCTTCACTTCTACCTGCTGTATTATGTACTGAGCCTTAAATACAACTCTAATTTAGTCTTACTGTTCTTTAGAATCTTCACCTATTTTGCTTGTGTCCCATGGGAATTTTCAATAATGTGCTGAAACTGAGCAGAGCTGAGCATTTGCCTATGATGCCATAACCGCTGTTGATAGTACTAATTATGATATATACAACATCAAAGCTAAATCCTTATTTTAGGCAAGCAAGGCTAAACATAGTTACATTATGACAGAAAGTTTTTCTGATCTTTCTGATAATAGATGTATATTTCTACAAGGTGAAGAGTAATAAAGTAGCCTGATTCTGAGACAAAGCTTCTCTTTGATTAAGAATTGTCCGCTTAGAAAATGCTACCAAAAATTTCTTGTTTGTTCGTATCATTCGAATGTTTAGTCTACTGATGAAAGATTGTTGTATTATGGTTTTTAAATCATAGCTCACCACTTTTAAACAGAAATTGGAAGAAAATACGTACTTTAATATGTAAAGCTGATTAAAGATTGTTTAATGTCTGTTCTTGGGTAGCAGATGTATTTTGCACCTTACGGCCAGCAAAATGTATAATAATCAGGTCTTACTATGTTTCTAAAACTTGCCAACCAATGTATAAAATAATTAATTTGTCTTGTGACGAATCCAACTTAGGCATTGCCATTATTTTATTATTAATCTCAATGTTTAATGTCCTGTTTCTGTATATTCTTATACTGCATAGTTCAACAAAGAATGTTTATACTTGCACTGGTGCTGCGGTTTATTTGCTTCTAAACTCTTGAGACCTGCACATGTTCGTGTCTGTTACTTGAATGAAACCAAAGTCAGAATAATGGAAGATGAGAGACGATGAAGTATGTTCTGCTTTTAAGAGCAAGCAGAAATGTTAATTGTGCTGCATTGGAACAGACTGTCATTTCTGTGGAATAAATCACATTTTATGCTTGTGCTACCAAGTATTGAATTTATCACTGTATTCTAGTGCAGAAGGAACCTTCAGCTGGGTTTTATTACAACAATATCAGCAAAAAAAGGCCCGATCTCAAATTTAAACATACTGTCTGATGCACACACATCTTTTTATACCCCCTGTCTAGGCTGAGAGGTTGTTAGAAAGTTTCAAGATCTAGGAGAGAATAAAGAGTATTTTGAAATGTCGACACAAATTATAAAATAAAATACTTTAACCTTAATTGCTCACCAGAGAACAAGTAGTACTTTTAAATGATATGAAATACAGAAGTGGTTAATAATTAACTCATACTGTTATCAGCCATGCCATTAAATTCAGTGGGATCTAAACATGATACACTCCTAGGATTATTTTAAAATCTCAACATTAAAAACTGGGGGTAAGTATCTTTTCACATCTGTTCAGGGTTTGATTTTAGAAATGTAAATGTTCAAAGTTATTTTTTTAAGGTGGCATGTTTAATAATAGTTACAGATATTTTTACCTGATGCTTCCTGGCAAATAGGTTAACTTAGTTATCATGGTTTGAAGGGTAAGAATGTTGGTTATGATTATCATAACAACAGAGATTGTAGATAACAGCTCACAGAAAGGTCGAAGACTGGAGATGCTTCTTTATACTTGCTGCTGTCTGTAAGATGCTAATTACCTCTTAGCCATTAGACATAGCACAGTTCACAATAAAACCTTTGTAGTTTCATACCTTTGTAGTTTCATTAGAGTGCTTGCATAGTATTGAAATACATTGAATAGAAGAAGGAAAAGAAGATAAAATGAAGATACAAAAATAGAATGCAATGGTTTTCTTTTCACAGCCTATAAGTATTTCCATAAAAAATATTCCAGTTAGCTTCAAACCAGTGCATAGGACCTATACCTGCATTCGTGCATTTGGCAGAAGTTACACTAGATTTGTGAGTCTAAGCTATGACTTAGCTCAAGACTTGGACACCCTGTTGTCTGGATGCAAAACTTTATGATTACATCAAGAACTGAGGATTGTCTCAACAAAGATAAGGTCATCTCTGCCCAACAATCAGTAGCTGCCCCAGGGGTTGTAGCGGAAGACCTTCTGGAATGTGCAACAGACATAAGCACATCTTGGCCTGATAAGCCCTAGTGTGGATGCCGTGAACATGGGAGGCAAAGAGGGATGGTGGCCACCTGGTGCTGACTCCTGCAAACACACAGGAATATGCATTCAGACCCCCTGGAGGCAACACCTGGAAGACACATATGCACATATGCACAATACTGTGAAGGGCCACGGGGAGCTGCAATGGAAAAAAGAATAAAAGCCCCAAGCTATACCAGCTTATGGGGGAGGAACATCACTGGAGACATCCTGGGCTGAAGGCCCCCCCAGCCCTACCAAAGTAGGATACGCTGCAGTGTGCTAGAAGAAAAGAACTCTGCTGAAAAACACTACATGCCAGAGCCTGCTCTGAGGAGGAAAACTTAGAGGGAGGACACCCTAGGACATCTTCCCCCCCACGTCCAAGCTGGAGACACCATATGCTGGAAATGTCACAGGATTAAGCAGCGCCCTCAGACAGAAAGGACAACACAAGCTGAAAAGGATCTCTCTCACCCCTTCTGTGGTAATATAATTGATGTCCTGTTCTCTCCCTCTCCTCCATTCTCTTTTTCTCTCTCTCTTTTTTCTCCGTTCCTCTGTTCCATTTACTTTAATAAATAGCCTTGCTTTTGATATTTGGCCTCATTTGTGCCTTAATTTCACACATGGGAATGTTTTAAAAGAAATTGAGTCTCTCTCCCAACTTCTGGACCAAAACACATGTATTCCATCTGGGGGAAGGCTATCAGCGGTTCTGGAACTTTAGTTCCAGTTCCTTTGTGTTGGGTTGTTTTTTGTTTTTTGGGGGTTTCTTATGTTTGTTTTGTTTCGTTTTGTTTTGTTTTGTTTTGTTTTTGCAGGAGAAGTTTCTAAAATCTGGTCTTACCATTTACTGCAAGAGAACTGTCAAGACAACATTGTAGCCCTGAACTTTGCAGTTTGTACAGTAGTCTCTGGAAAAAAATAAAGCCTGTGATTAGCATAAGAGACTAAATATTTAATGAATGCAAAATCAAATATTCTTCTTTTTGCAGAATTGTAAAGCATACAGTTCCCCATACAGTATATGGGGAAGCACCTCTCAGGTATTATCATAGAATCATAGAATGGTAAGGTTGGAAGGAGACCTCAAGGATCATCTAGTTCTAACCACCTGCCATAGGCAGGGACACCTCCCACTAGTACAGGTCACTCAAGGCCTCGTCCAA
>WBNM01017696.1:0-14048 GCA_013399055.1 Ramphastos sulfuratus | reverse complement strand
TATATATATGTATATATATACAGTCATTCCTTCATACAAAAGTTGTCTATAGACAGTTTTGTACTGTTGTGGCAAGGTATATACATCCTTCTAGTTTAGAGGCTAGCTTGCTAAAGGAATATTCTTTCTTTCTTGCTTGCTTTTTGTTTGTTCTTTTTTTTTTTCCTTTTGTTCTTTTTCTAAGTGATTTAATTTTCTGTCTGTTTTGTTTTGCTTTGTATTTTTGTTTTTGTTTTGTTTGTTTCGCTTTTTAATGTGTTTATTTAAGGTTGGTCTTGTAGGCCGACTGATGAGACCATCTTTGCTTTGTCTTTGCCAGCAGGGTACTTATTGTCTCCTCTAGACCCATAGTCATTAGAACCGGAATCGCTCCGCTTGCTGTTTGCGCTATGCTTGGTTGGCGTGCCGGGGGGATGGCTCACCTGCCCGTTCTTCTCGTCTGAAAAAAGTTGTTTAATTACGTCAAAGAAGTTACTCAATGGGCTGCCTGGGTACACAAAACAGAGGAGACAAAAAAAGAAAGAAAGAAAGGAAGGAAGGAAGGAAGAAAAAAAAAAAACAAACCAAAACCAACAAAACAAACAAAAAAAAAAAGGGAAAGAGAAAGAGAGAGAGAAAGAAGAGAGAAAGAGAGAGAACAAACAAACAAATGAACAATGGGGTTTTTAACGAGAAGAACATGATGAGGAGATCCAGAGCCACGTGCGTGGGGGTGTGTGGGGGGATGAAGACAATGAGCAGGAAGAGGAAGAGTGTTTAGGATGGGACACCTACAGAAATAAAGAGGCTGGGAGCACAGAGCACCTCGGGGGAAGGTCCTGGTTCTCTGCTGCGGGAGGGGGGGCACAGTGCCCGGTGCCGTCTATTACTGGGAGTCACTTGGCCACTCCAGACTGACACTTGAGTGGATATAATGCTGGGTACAGGCAGGTCCCTTCTGAGCGCTGCTGTTAGGGTATCTGGAGGTGCTCACCAACAGCTGCTTCGCTTTGCAGCGGTCCTCAGCTCTCTTGCCACCCCAGGCATGAGGCTGTCTTTCTGAGTACCTCCTTGCTCCCCTTTTGGTCACTAAGCCTGAAGCACCTGAGTGCTCCAAAGGAAATGGCATTTGACAACGAGCTCTGGCTGGCCTGAGGATTGCCATCTGCATGCCTGGGCTGTGGCTTCTACTTGCAAGCTCCTAAGGACCTTGGGATCCTTCTTAGGGCAGGAACCTGGAAATGAAGGTGCTGAATGCGTTGTGGAAGCAGGCTGTCATGCGTCTACCTGTTTCTGGGACCTACCAAGGTCAAGAACTACTTCCTCGTTGTCCTGAAGTCATATTCTCTCTATAATGCAGCCTCCATGACACTGATATTCACTCCAGTGGAGTTAGGAGCCAGCCTGGGGTGTAGAACAGGTATCTCCTGAAGATAGCCACCAGAGCAGGCTGCAGTTTGAATGTGGGCTGGGCACTGTGCACTTAAGCACAAGCTTTCACACCACTGGAACTCCAGGCAGCAGTGTTGTGCTGTTCATAGAGCCCTGGGTGAGAGGATGACATAGGCCATACCCAAGGAGAGGCTCTGGGGTGCTACCAGAAGGAAGGGACCAGCTACTACTGGGAAGCAGCCTTTTGGGAGGCATTTCTAGTCCCTTTTAATTTTCTTGGGTTGAGGGATTAATCCCGTTCAGACACAGGAGGGGTCACACTAAACTCTCTCAACGTGGAACCTGAAGGTGATTTTTATCTGACATCATGGAGGTGATGCCTGTTCAAGACCATTAAACCCCCATGATGCTTCCCTCAATATTGGGACAGCTGGCTCCCTTGTCCTAACAAATTCAAATCATTTATGTCCCACCTAAGTAATTCTATTCTCCAGCTCCCAGAAGGAGCTCCTCCTATCTGCTCTCCCAAGCTGTGAAGAGTGGAATCTTTCATCCCTGAGATGGGAATGTTCAGTTGGGAGCAGAGGGGTTTCTGCAGAGCAGGGATTGCCATTTCTCCACAGCTGGTGGACACTGGTGGCTGGGTCATATTCTACTTCCCTTCACCTTCATCACAAACATAAGCAAACCAGCTACTACAGCAGGCAAGTACTTTCTGGGCACAGTAACCTGGCTGAAGAGCTTGTTGAGTGCTTTCTTTTTCTCTAGTGGAATATGTCAGATAGACATCAACTGCTCTTAAAGAAAGAAAGAGGGAACTTGCATTTGTGCCCTGCAAAACTGAACGTGTCCTTCTCTTTTCCTGCTCCACACTAACCAGGAAGCTGTTGTTTTCCTCTGCAGGTGAAGAGGCATTGAGAAAAATCAAATGGCTGGCACACACACTGCAGGATCTCAGCCTTGTTTACCTAATTCATACTTTGTCTTCCTCTGCTTGCTGCTCTGTGGTTAACTTCTGGCCCTGGCTCTCTCGGTTCATTCTGTTATACCAATGCCACAGGCAAATGGCTCTTTGGAAGGGCATCACTTCAGCTTCTGGAAGGGCATCATTCACCTAACTGAAGTCTTAGAGATGGGCCCAAACCAACAGCCAGACAAAGCACATGGCTTAGTGTCTGCCTAAAAAGAGAAGGGCCACCAAACTCTCAGTCCTTTTGGGGTCAGACTTGTGTGAGCTCCACCTGGTTCCTTCCACGTGCATAGAAATGCTTTGGAAGGGGGAAATCTGCTCCACATCTATGACTTCTATTTCAGAGTGTTGCCTACCCTTCCCTAAAACTGTTCCATGTTTGTGGGCGTATTCTCTGCTCAGACTCATTTCTATATACTCAGACTCATTTCTACTTTGTTTAGGTGGCTACTCTTTTTCAAAGAAAAGAGAGGGAAAACAAACAAACAAAAAAGCAAGCAAACACTCAGCCTTGAATGCAGGAATGTGGGCAGATCTGGTTCTTATGTGGCTTTGGACTCCTCATCGTCATAAGCAAATGGAGTCAGCAGAGAGAATGAAAAAGAGCACTGAAAAAAATGCTGGAGAGGGAAAGACTGCTAGGTTGGGAGAAAAGGGGAGGGGAATATCTCTAGTTATTCAGCTGAGCAGTTTATCCAACAAGCTTAGAGGGAAAGAAGAGGGCAGAGTAAGCAGGGCTCTGCAGGAGTCAGGGGAGTTCTTTTGTCTTCAGGTAGACAGCAACAGTAGACAGAGGTACAACTTGCAAGAATGGAGCAATAAAACATTTAAAGAAATTATATTGGTGTATCTGGTACTTGCTGAGTCCTGACACAGGATTTTTAAAATCATCCTATTAAAATATGCAGCCCCTGTTTCATCCACCCTTTCTCCTCCCAGTGCCCTACTAGCTTTCAAGTGCCTGGAGATTTATTGCAGCAGAAGTATTTAACAGTCTGCTTTTCTTTGCCTGTATTCACTGCTGGATTCCTTACAATCAGCATTTTCAGGTAAAATTTTAATGGGAGGTAAGAAATCCTTAGGGATGTTTAAGGAGAGCTACTGAAAAATAAAATAGGCCATTTCACTAACCCTTTCCTTCCTCCACCTTTGGTATCCTCTGGATTTGTAATTAAACATCAGGTAAATGCCACTCTCCTGTCCTGCAGGCAAGAAAGAACTGATCCAACACCAAGCAATGCAATCATTGCCTCGATGTTGTCTGTGTGGCAGTGTGTTAGCCCACACCTGGGCTGGTCTAGATGCTGGTCTTTGGACAGACAAAGAGTTCCTCATGTTTCTCTCTGAAGATAGGTAAACGTGGCTCAGCTGCACTGGAAGCATGGAAGTGGTGTTGCTCTTCTTAGTTCTTGTTCCCTTTGGGCTTACACATCCCATAAAACAAGACTTGAAAATGCAGGTGAGGATGGATTAGAATAGATTTTTCAGCACTCCTGGCATCAGTGTGAAATTGTTCCTAGGCTCTTACACCAGTAAGTCCACCCAGGGACCTCAGAAAGGCTGCCTCTTGTTTCAGAAAGTGAAGTGACATCCCATTTCCTTGGGACTGGGATGTGGGTTTGGCTCACTGAGTCTTCACAACTTGCCCAGTGTTTCGTGCATCTGTAACTAAGCTCTTGGTTCCCCTTGAGAGCAAAAATGTTCATCAACACAGAGCAAAGAAGGCATGAAGGGTAGCAAGGGTGAGAAACCGTGGGGAGGATCAGAAGCAGGGTGGGGGTTAGAGCATTAGGTTCACATCTGTTAGGAGGAGATGGATGTGTGCATTTTGGAGTTAGACCAAGGAGCTGAATGCTGCAAGATGGGGAAGGGGAATGGGTTTGAAAACAAGCACTGAAGCTTATGAAAGGGTCATGTATTGAAGGGATGCTAGAGAAGTATCTTCATGGGGAAAGCACTGGTTTGGGGCACCTGTCTGCAGCACTGCCAGGGCTGAAGATCAGCAAAGAAGTCACAGCCGTGAATGCATTTGAATACAACAGGCACTGAAAGGAAGAAAAGGGCCTGGAGACAGACACAAAAAACCAGGAAGCTCAGTAGGTGGCTTGTATCAGCCCTCACAGCCCTCTGTGTTTCATCTGCTCTTCTCAGGAAGTCTGTCTGACGTTGACCAGAGGTGTCACAGGTTTGAGAAACAAAGTGGGAGTGGAGCATCAAGATGAGAGAGGAAAGAGAAAATGAGGTGATTGACTCCAGGCACCAGGAAAGGATGCACCTTGCAAAGACCCTGACTCACAAAAACTGTGCCCTGACATTACAAACATCCTGACTCACAAAAACTGTGCCCTGACCTTGCAAAGACTCTGACCTCACAAAAACTGTGTCCTGACCTTGCAAAGACTCTGACCTCACAAAAACTGTGCCCTGACCTTGCAAAGACTCTGACCTCACAAAAACTGTGCCCTGACCTTGCAAAGACTCTGACCTCACAAAAACTGTGCCCTGACCTTGCAAAGACCCTCAGAGTCCTCCACAGGAAAATAACAGGAGGTGGTGAACATGCAGCTTCGGGGCAAGCCTGGAGGCTTCAGTCACTGATTGGAGCCTGCTGTTTTGTAACATTTTAAGGCAGCCAGATAAGGGCTTGGTCCTCTTTTCACTGAAGCAACAGCACCATTCCCTTTGACTTAATGGAAGCAAACCCTGAGGCACTTCCTTCTGCAAAACCCTCTCTCGTGTCTATGTATTTTTAATGCACTAATCCTTATGGTGCTGAACACGAAGCTGCACAAAACAAATCTGCCATCCGTGGGATTATCCTCTGCCTCTCCTTTCTGTATAGCCTGAGAAATTCTGTGTTTCTGCATTTTTAGCTTAAGCTTTGGGAGAAAGTGAATGGGAAAAAAACCAGGTCTCTACTGGAGACAAAGACAGCCTTAGTCACCCTGACTTCCCATACTCCTTCCCTGGCTGCTTTCACATCCTTTCTGTCTTTGGCCTGCCTCTGCTGCTGAGTTTCCCTTCCTGTACCCATTCTTTTCTCTTTACCCCTTGCCTTTCCCATCCCCAGCTTGCTCTGTATTTCGATAGCAGCTGTGGCTTCAGTGAATCATGCAACAAAAATCCAACTCCTTTCACATCAACCAGTGAAACACTCTTGATGGGTGACAATCCAGTCCCTTTCAAACCCAGTTTGATACTTTGACGGTGTTCTAGCCCTCTTTCCTCCTTAAGGCTTGGCATTTTTAGCTTTTTTTGCTTGGTTTCTGTTGGCAGAGTCCCTTCTGTCTTCAAAAACAGGAGACTTAAAATACAGAACCCACTCCAGGAGTACAGGCAGTGAAAGGGAAAGCAGAAAGATAAAAGTGGCCTATTCCTCTTTGCTTAATTGTAATTTCATGGAGGGGTTTTCCTCCAGGCTGAAGAGCTCCTAGCTTAAGTATTGGACAAATACAAATGAGAGGCACCTCCACAAGCTCACCAGCTACTGAAAGCTACAGAAGGGATTTGTTGCTCCTTTAGTAGTTGGATGTAGAGGGCTTCCCTCTAGGCTGGAGAAGGGGGACAGAAAGGCTATTGCAATGTCTTGCTGTGAACCCATCCTAGAAGTGAAACTGCAGAAATTCCAAGACAGGTACTTGTCTAAAAACAGAGGAAGTCAGGAAAGCTTTCAAGAGATGTGGATGTGGTTTGTACTGGGTTTATAAAAAAGACACAACAAACTGACCAGAACAGGTTTGCCCATTTCTTGTTTTCCCCAGTTAGTTTCCTGTTTAGATTTCATTTCAGTCTAGGAGTAGAAAAGGAAGACAGACAGTCCACAGAACAACTCCAGCTTCCTAGGAGGACACCTGAAAGACAGCTGGGGAAGGTAAAGTGGCTACCAAAGGTAACCACAGAGCTTATTTTCCAGAGCCCTTAGACTCTGCTAGTGAAAGCAGCAGCTGAAAGCAGTGCTTGCAGAAACAGACTGCTGGCAGGAACCACTCAGATATGCTACACTTAGCACAGGTGTTCATGCTACCAGCAGAAGTGGGAACTTCCAGTGTGTGCTGGTTGGGGGCTAATTGGAATACTATAATGAGAGAAATTAGATTATTGGTAGTAAAAAGAAAATGATGATAAAGTCTGCATCATTCATGGGTTTGCTAAAAGGGATAAGAAGGCAAAGTGTAAAGAATTTGTCTCTCTTTTGCCTTCTTTGTTCCTGAGCATTGGGATCTCTTCTCTCTAATCTCTTCTACTAACACTCCCAGATAACAAAGTAAGCTTTGCTGGTTGTTTTGTCTTCTGTCTGGGAAGGAGAGGGAGAGGGTGGCTTTGAGTCCCTTCTAGGCAGTTTCTTTGTCCAGGAGGGAATGTGGATTTCTGTATTATTTCTGATTTGTATAGAAGTGTAAATACTTGTAAATAGATTGTGTATATATGCTTGTAAATTTAGCTTTGCTGTAAACATAGCTTTATCTTACTTCCAACCCCTCTGAGCTGGTCTGGTGAACTTCAATAGTAGGGGGGGGAAGTTCTTCAATCCACCACACACTGGCTGCACACCTGGGCAGAGCTGACCAACCAAGCTGACATTTAAATGCTCTACAACCCATCCGTGTTCTTACTGCCCTAAACATCCCATCTCCTCTGCAGGAGGGTGGCCCAATGCTTGTGATTAGCCAGATGGTCATTCTGCCTCTGTCTTCTCTCTCCCTCTCTCAAACACACAGAGAGAAGATCCTGAGGTCCAGGTCAGCTCTCCTGTCACAGTACTGAGTCAGGCTGCTCTTGGGTGAGGAGTTAGAGATTAATGAAGACAGGCAGCAAAGACCCAAAGAGATGAGGCACATTTCCTTGCTGCTACCTTCTGCAGAGCTAAGGCAGGAGTCGTTAATCAAAACCCAACTGTGTCCCTGAGCGAGGAGCAGCTCTGGCCAATCCAGCACCACCACAGAAGACTGAAACAGGAGCCGGGACGCCGGAGAGCAGCGATTCATACATTCGCTTGGACAGCTGGTGGCACTGAAAGAGCAGGCAAGGAGAGGGGTGGGATGAAGAGATGCCAGATTCTGTTGTGGAACCATGCTGTTCTGGGCGAGGACTCAGCCCAAGAATTCTTTGTATCTGCCTGTCCTTTTGCAAAGATCTGCCTGCACAAGCGTGTGCTGAGAGGGGAAGCTGACGACCTACCCTGAGAAAGCCACAGCAGATGATTGCAGTCAGTGCTGCTTCCCATCCTCTTACGAGGCTTCCGCTGCTTCCTTCCAATTTTTTGTCTATAAAAATGTCAGGAATGTATTGGCACTTGGCAATATGATTTTGTTCTTTCCTGACAGATGGATGCTCAAGTATGATCTTATGGGTTTTAAGTTCTCTGACCCGTTCCTAAGGAGAGAAACCCCCTGTGTGTGCTGGTGAAATGTTGCCTCTTCATTTCCTCTGAATCAATCCCTTCAAAATCTACTTTAATTTTCAGTTTAATTTTCAGGGCAGGCTATCTCACATTTAGCTTAGTATAAATATTCCCAGGAGTGTCCTGAAGCACTGCCTGCCATAAAGAAAGTGCTGTGGCCTTAACTGAACGAGATCTGTTTTTTGTATTGGGTAGCATTACAGAGAAAAAGCAAAAGATCTTGAATTGGACAGTAAAGATCCTGCCATAGCTGTCAAGACAGGGCTGGAGCACCTCTGCTATAAGGACAGGCTGAGGGATCTGGGTTTGCTCAGCCTGGAAAAGAGAAGACTTCAGGGGGACCTTAGAGCTGCCTTCCAGTACCTGAAGGGACCCTACAGGAAGGCTGCAGAGGGATGTTCATAAGAGTGTCTAGAGACAGCACAAGAGGGAATGGTTTGAAGCTGAAGGAGAGCAGGGTTAGACTGGATCTTAGGAAGAAGTTCTTCAGTAAGAGAGTGGTGAGACTCTGGAATAGGCTACCCAGGTATGCCTCCTCCCTGGGGATGTTCAAGGGCAGGTTGGATCAGGCCTTGAGCAGCTGAGGCTAGTTGAGAGGTGTCTCTGCCCATGGCAGGGAGGCTGGAATAGATGATCTCAAAGGGGTATTAAAAGGGCTGTGGTTAGTAGATTGAGAGAGGTTCTCCTCCCCCTCTACTTTGCCCTGGTAAGGCCACACCTGGAGTACTGTGTCCAGTTCTGGGGCCCCCAGTCCAAGAAGGACATGGAGCTGCTTAAGTCCAGCACAGAGCCACAAAGATGATGAAGGGAATGGAACATCTCTCTTATGAGGAGAGCCTGAGGGAGCTGGGGCTGTGCAGCTTGGAGAACAGGAGACTGAGAAGTGACCTCAATTGTGTTGATAAGTATGCAAAGGTGAGTGCCAGGAGGCTAGAGCCAGGCTCTGCTGGGTGATGCCCAGTGCCAGCACAAGGGGCAATGGGTGGAAGCTGAGGCATAGGAAGTTTCATGTAAACATGAGGAGAAATTTTTTCCCTGTGAGGGTGACAGAACACTGGAACAAGCTGCCCAGGGGGTTGTGGAGGCTCCCTCTTTGGAGATATTCAAGACCTGGCTGGATGTGTTCCTGTGTGATCTGCTCTAGGTGATCCTGCTCTGCAGGGGGGTTGGACTGGATGAGCTTTGGTTGTCCGTTCCAACCCCTGACATTCTGTGATTCTGTGTCCCTTCCAACCTGAGCATTCTGTGACTCTGTACAGGACTTGACATGTTCCAAACAGTTTGACACATCTGGGTTCATCTTTAGAGTCAATTTTTGTTGCTGCCTTCTAGAGTGCAAAAGACATCAGTCATGAGTTGGAAAAGAAATGTCTCCTCAACACCATAGGAGACACAATAGGAGCTATGACTATGGCATGGGGGGAATCAGCCATCCACTGGGACAACAAAGGAGAGCTGGACAAGGGGAGCTGGGGAACCTGGCTTGAACTCTTTGGCAAATCTGGCTTATATGTCATGATCCACCCATTATGAGTGAATGTGTGATCCTTCAGATGGGTCACCTTCCTTTCATCTCTCAATTTGGGTCACAATTTAGGCAGAAGCCATGCTCAGAAAGACCAGCAGCCAGCAGGTCTTTCAGAGGTGCTAAGAAAAACCATCTTGTTCTGACTACCTCCCAGCAGAACAGTGGTGAGAAGAGACTTTGAGCTGGGAGGGCAGCACATAATCTTTTTGCTCTAGGTTTCAGCCTCAGTGTTTCTGTCACCAGTTATGACTTTCTACATGCAAATCACCAACCTCCTCTTCCATCAAGCAGCTACTTCATGAGAAGCAGGATTACTCTGCTTAATGCCAGTATGGATCAGGAGCACTTCCAAGAGCACCACATCCAGATACTTGCTGCTACCAACAGCCTAGAAATCAGCCCTCGCAAAGCCACCTGCTGCAAGTGCAACCCACATGAGATGTAACAAGTTTTAAACTAGAAAATGTCTCCTAAAGTTCTCAGGTAGCTTGGGATGGTACTGACATGGCCTCATGCCTTGGTGAATCTAACTGTGACTGCAAGGAGCTAGGAAGAGACACTGGGGGTGGCAGGGAAAAGGAGCAAGCAAAGGCTATACACCAGCTTTATAACCAGTCAACCACCCAAAGAAGCTCTCCCACCAGAATTTGAAGGATTAAAAGCCATTAAGGTTTGTAAAGGCCAACTCCTTCCTGAACAAGGACCACTAGAATGCCACCATGGGTTTCTGTACTGACATGGCCTCGTGCTTTGGTGAATCTAACTGTGACTGCAAGGAGCTAGGAAGAGCTCCTCAGTTGCATTGAGGATGAGTGGCCATGGAGGCCAAGGTCAGATGGCTCTGAACAGGAAGCTCTGTCATGTCCTGGGCACTGGAAGCAAGAGATTTGAGCAAGCTGCATTGGAAGGATATGAAAGGCAAATGGATTTGCTGTGCTTTTGCTTTGACCAGATCACTTTGTTGACAGTACACACACAAGGACTGGTAAAGCTTTTTGTCTAAGTGGTGCTAGGAATGAAGGTTTTGAATTGTAAGTGGCAGCACAGGACACTGAAGAACAAACACAAAGGTCTTCTGGGCAGCCTGTTGTCACAGGGTTATGGTCTAAGACTCTGCAGGAACCTTTGCTTGTGCAGTGCCTAGCACAAGAACATGAGATGTTAGATGTGCTGACCTTTTCCTCCTCCCATCACTGCCCAGTTCCATGATTCAGGCTGGATGTGAGGAGGAAGTTCTTCACCATGAGAGTGGTAAGACTCTGGAATGGGTTGCCCAGGGAGATGGTTGAGGCCCCATCCCTGGAGGTGTTTAAGGCCAGGCTGGGCCATGGGCAGGGGTTGGAACTGGATGATCCTTGTAGTCCCTGCCAACCCTGACTGATTCTATGACTCTAAGTGCCACTGATGGAACTTCCCTGAGATGGAAAGTCATGAGGGATGGAAAACA
The DNA here is from genome assembly GCA_013399055.1 of Ramphastos sulfuratus. Lineage (NCBI taxonomy): Eukaryota > Metazoa > Chordata > Aves > Piciformes > Ramphastidae > Ramphastos > Ramphastos sulfuratus. The sequence goes on along the minus strand of WBNM01017696.1, from coordinate 3,331 downwards.
GGCAAATATTGTCTCATTTGGAAAGAAAACTCAGCCCCAGACAGCTACAGTGTGGAGATTGGGAAGTTTACAGGCTGCCTAGGTGTCTCTTGAAAGCAAAGTATGAGGCAAGGAAGGCTTTGCAGAGCTCCTCAGTGAAACATACTTACTGAGGACTCTGAGACACAGGGGGTGGCAGGGAAAAGGAGCTATCAAAGGCTATACACCAGCTTTATTACCAGTCAACCACTCAAAGAAGCTGTCCCACCAGGATTTGAAGGATTAAAAGTCATTAAGGTTTGTAAAGGCTAACTCCTTGCTGAACAAGACCACTGGAATGCCACCATGGGTTTCTGTGTGGTGTGCACCACTGGGCTCAGATCCAATATGCTCCATCTATGATGACACTTGCTTTCTAAGTCTCAGCTCTGGGGTTGAAGCTGGGGGCCTTTCCAGTTTTGAGTTTTTAACATATAGGCCCTGCAGAACTTATTAGAACCTCACTGTCAATTATACAACCTGCTCCTAGGTGAGATAGACATAAATACCAATTAGATGGTAATAAACTGCCTTCTCAGTCCTGCCTCAAATGAAAGAGAATCCAGCTTCTTCTTTTACAGCTGTGTTGATTTTGTAAGGCTTAACAGCAGCACATAAAGTGGTGAAGCTTATTTGTCACTAAACTGCTTTGGCTCTGAATACACACAAGGAATAGATCAGCTAAGCTGGGAGGTGTGACACCACAGGCAGTTTGCAGGGGACAGCTGCATTAGCAATGTAAAGGGTTTAACTTCTACAAGGTAAATCTAATCTTCAGAACAGATGGGAGAGGCTTCATGGAAACCAGTCCAGTCTTTCTGACTAAAGAAAGGCTAGGAAATGCCCATTCCCCTGCTGCAAGGGTGGGGAATGTAAAAGAAGAAGTTCCACCCCAACGTGCATTTCAGCTTCATCATGAGCCAAATTCTTTCCTTATCCTGTGCAGTCTAAGGGTTGGCAGCAGCTCTGTGGTGTGCAAGGTAGGGCTGATACAGGATCATGTGGACAGTGGCAGCTCCAGTGGCACACCTCTGCTGGTCAATGTTCACCTGTTTCTCAATGCCAAGAGCTAAGCAAAACCACTTCTCAGACAGATGACCCTGGCTGGCAGGAGATGAGGCAGCATTTGAAGCATAAACTCACACAACTGTTTTGGCTGCAAGGTGCCTTCAACATAAGACCACCACAGCCATTAAACCATGGCCCAAAGTGCCATGCCCACAGGTTTCTTGAACACCTCCAGGGATGGAGACTCCACCACCTCCCTGGGCAGCCTGTTCCAGTGCCTGAGCACTCTTGCAGCAAAGACCACTCTTTCCTATTATCCAACCTAAACCTTCCCTGGTGCAATATGAGGCCATTTCCTCTCCTTCTATCACCTGATACAAAAGAGAAGAGCCCAACCCCCACCTCACTCCAACCTCTTTTCAGGGAGTTGTAGAGAGCAATGAGGTCTTCCCTCAGCCTCCTTTTCTCCAGGTTGAACTCCAGTTCCCTCAGATGCTCCTCTCCAGACCCTTCACCAGCAACTCAGCATCTTTGAAGGCCTAAGTAAATTTGCCTTGCTGGTAATGACAACATCTAATGGTTTACAGTGGGTGAAAAGCTATTCCTCATTCCCACCAGAGCTTTAACACATCTGAGCCAGGCACAAAGCCTCTGATGAGCTCTTCCTACTCCAGAGTTACCCTTTTGCAAGAACAACCTCCTGTGCTCACTCTCAGAGTAGAGAACAATGATGAGGTAAAAAAAAAACAAACAACAAACATCTTCTTTGGATATTAGGAAAAATGTCTTTGCTGCAAGAGTGCTCAGGCACTGGAACAGGCTGCCCAGGGAGGTGGTGGAGTCTCCATCCCTGGAGGTGTACAAGAAACCTGTGGACATGGCACTTGGGGACATGGTTTAATGGCCAGGTGGTGGTGGGCTGATGGTTGGATTCAATGATTTCAGAGGGCTTTTCCAACCCAAACAATTCTGTGACTCTATTTGTGGTTACCAGATGAACACTGTGGTGGCTTCACAGGGCGTTTCCTCTCCTCAGAGCCATAGAGGAGAGTTTGCCAACAAGAGGCTATGTGCTGGCATCATTCCCTGTCTCAGGCATGGCTGAGCTCTCCTGCCCACGAAACAGCTCTTCGCTCCCCTAGGATGGTGGAATCCAGCCTGGTGCAGTCACCACAGCTGATGCTGTGTGTGAGCAGGCCCAAAAGAATGTGGTTTAAAGGAAGCAGCTCCATTAACCCCCTACAGCCCACCCTTTCTCTTCTCTGGAGATGTGTTTGCCTTCTGTCTGTGCTGTAGCTGCCAAAAAGCAGTCTCCCTGCTGGCCTTCGCCTTCTCCTCTTTGTCCCTTGCTGGATTGATGCTGACACAGAGGCAGCTGGAGGGCCTGCCTCAGCTGGGAGTGAGTGCTGATGTTCTCTAGAGAGGGCAGGGCACTGGCTGCTTATCTGCACAGCTCAGTTGCCTTGTGAGCAGTCACTAGAGCCAGCATTGCCACACTTAATTATCATCTGAGTGCCAGATCCAAGGAAGAAGGAAAAGATTGAGGGAGAAGAGGGATGTGCTGTCTGACACCTTCAAGAAGCTGGAGGTTTTCCTGAAACCTCAATCACCTCAAGGGGGAACTTCTTGACTGTAAGGGTCCCAGAGCACTGGGACAGGCTGCCCAGAGAGGTTGTGGAGTCTCCTTCTCTGGAGACTTTCAAGGCCTGTCTGGATGTGTTCCTGTGTGCCCTGAGTTAGATTGTCTGGTCCTGCTCTGGCAGGGGGGGTGGACTGGATGATCTCTTTGGGTCCCTTCCAACCCCTACAACCTGTGAGCCTGGGATCAATCAGTCTTCACAAGGAGATCAGAAATGGTAACCCCCAGAAAACTCAAGTAAGAAATCCAAAGAGCTCCTTACAGAACAAAGGAAAGACCATCTGAAAACTAGGAAATGGGCCCAAAAACTGCCTCTGTCACACACACATAACCCTAATATTATCTCCACTGTGACAACTTCCCTTTGTTCCAGACCCCACAACAACTCCACAACAACCTTCCTTTACAAAGAGATGACACAGCAGTCACAGGTCCAGCTGGAGAGCTCAGTGATGGCTTACTCAGCAGCTCATGTTCCCTTTCAGAGAGATCTCTGAATTCATCCTAGATACCAGCCAGGAAACCTAAAGAGAACAGAGTTCTCCCACACAGAATCTTTCCGTACAAGGGATGTAAAAGCTGTGCAGGTGTGGTGCTGAGGGACATGGTTTAGTGGTGACCTGGCAGTGCTGGATTCAATCATCTCAACACAAGAAAGACATGAAC
>WBNM01017694.1:47730-59910 GCA_013399055.1 Ramphastos sulfuratus | reverse complement strand
CTGCCCCTCTCACTGTGATCTACAACAGTAACCAGAGACCCTCGGGCATCCCTTCTCGATTCTCTGGATCTGCATCTGGCTCCACAGGCACCTTAACCATCAGTGGGGTGCAGGCTGAGGACGAGGCTGTCTATTACTGTGGTAGCTACGACAGCAGCAGTGATGTTGGTGTAGTGACACAGAGAGATGTGGCAGTGAGGAGAACAAGGTCAGCTTTGGGGATTTAGCCTTGCTGTGTCATGGCTGAGCAGGGCTGCAGGGCTGCAGAAGGTGTCTGCAAGGTTTCCAAGGATGTGATTGTGCCTGTTCTGCCAGCTGTACTATGCCATGAAGTGACCCTGGGGCTCTGTGCACCTTGTAGCTGTCACTGCAGCAGACTTGGCATTGTCGTGTGCCCAGCCCTGCTGGTTCTTGCTCCTGACAGCCTCATCCTTCTCTTGCTGCTGGAGCTGCCTCTGTGCTGGGATCCTCTGGCCTGGGCAGGGCTCTGCTCCTTCATGTGTGCCAATAGCCTGTTGGGCCCCCTCTGCAATTTTGGCACTCCCTGGCTGGCTTCTGCCAGCTCTCCTCACAGACCCCCATGGATATGGTCTTGGCCTTTGTGTGTGCTTCTCTAGGTCTCTGCGTGGCACTGGGGTCATAGAGGTGAGAAGCACTATGCCCATTCTGCTGTCTGTGGGGACCTATGCTCCTGGGGCTCTGGCTGACCCCCACCTGCTCCCCTCTCTCCTCTCCCTCTGCAGGTTCCCTGGTGCAGGCAGCAGTGTCTCAGCCAGCCTCATTGTCAGCCAACCCAGGAGAAACTGTCAGGATCTCCTGCTCGGGGCTTAGCAGTGGCAGCAATGTTGGCTGGTACCAGCAGAAGGTGCCTGGCACTGGCCCTGTCACTGTGATCTATGGTAGTACCAACAGACCCTCAGGCATCCCTTCTCGATTCTCTGGATCCAAGTCTGGCACCACAGGCACCTTAACCATCAGTGGGGTGCAGGCTGAGGACGAGGCTGTCTACTACTGTGGTGGCAATGATGGCAGCAGCAGTGTTGCACAGTGACATGGAGCAATGGGGAATCACAGAATCACAGAAACTCAGAATCACAGAATCACAGAAACAGAATTACAGAAACACAGAATCACAGAATTACAGAAACACAGAATCACAGAAGCAGAGAAACAGAATCACAGAAGCAGAGAAACAGAATCACAGAAGCACAGAAACAGAACCACAGAATCACAGAATCAGAGAAACAGAATCACAGAGGCACAGAAACAGAATCACAGAAGCACAGAAACAGAATCACAGAAGCACAGAAACACAGAAGCACAGAAGCACAGAAACACAGAATCACAGAAACACAGAATCACAGAAGCTGAATCACAGAATCACAGAAACACAGAATCACAGAATGCCAGGGACTGGAAGGGACCTGGAAAGCTCATCTGGTCCAGCCCCCCTGCCAGAGCAGGATCACCCAGAGCAGATCACACTGGAACACATCCAGATGGTTCTTGAATACCTCCAGAGAGGGAGATTCCACAGCCCCCCTGGGCAGCCTGTGCCAGTGCTCTGGCACCTTCACAGGGAAGAAATTCCTCCTCAGGTTCACATGGAACCTTAACCACCACTAGAGTCCAAGCCAAGGCTGCAGCTGTCACTGTGGTGGCAAAGCTGGCAGCAGTGCTGATCTCATGTTGCCATGGAGCCACAGGCATGGTGTCATGGTGCCCATGAGTGTCATGGAAGGTGGCTTTGTTTCCTCCTGACCCTCGCACAGGCAAGGCCATCTCTCCCCTTTCCTTCCCAGTGCCTTTCCCCTTGTGTCTCAGGGCCATGACTGTGTCCCCTCTGATGAGGGCTTGGTGCTGGAGAAGCCTTGGCCTGGCTTGTCCCTGATGCTCAATCTCCACAAGAGTATTGGAGGAGCCTGCAACAGCGTTAGGAGCTGGAGCCTGCAGAGCTCCCTGAGTAAAGCTTTGCAGCAATTCTGCCCCTGCAGGCAGAGCCTGGCCCGGGGCTCTGCAGCCGTGCTGGGTGTGCAGGGCTGGGCACCTGGACGCTTGCAGGAGCCTCAGGCACTGCAGCTGGGCAGGGAGTTTCTGTCTCAGCCCCTTGGTCTGGCAGGCTCGAGCTCAGCTGCCCTGGGGCAAACCACTGAGACCTGCTGGAGGAGCAGCAACGGCGTTTATGGCTGGTTCCAGCAGAAGGTCCCTGGCACTGCCCCTCTCACTGTGATCTATGAGAGCAGCAAGAGACCCTCGGGCATCCCTTCACGATTCTCTGGATCCCTGTCTGGCTCCACAGGCACCTTAACCATCAGCGGGGTGCAGGCTGAGGACGAGGCTGTCTATTACTGTGGTGCCTGGGATGGCAGCTACAATGGTGACAAGAAGCAATGGGGAAGTGATACCAAAACCTCCTGCCCTCACAGGGGCCGTTAGGAGTCTCTGTTGTCTCTGCTGTGTGGCAGGACAGGTGCTCACCGTGGCCCTGCCCTGCTAACGGCTGTGCCTGGTGTCCCAGCTCAGACGCCTCTTAGAGCCTCAGGTCTTGGGAGCCTCCCAGTCCCCACAGCCACGATGCTCATGGCTGGGGTCCATGCCAAGGCAGAGGCTCTCTTACCGGGCCAGAGGTGCTGAGGGCAGGCACAGTGACTCCCAGCACTGGGTGGGAGACACAGGCTCACTGCTGCCCCAGGTCCCCTCTGCTGCTGGGAAAAGCCCCAGAACCACCAGGGGTGAGGTGCTTCAGAGCTTTGTTTCACCTCATGGCTTGTTCTAAGCCTGGCTGGCACAGCAGCTTGCCCACAGCCTGCCCAGGGGCTTTGGAATAGGTCCAGGCATGGAGACTCCACAGCTCTCAGGGCAATCCCTCACTGTGTCTGCCCATCCTTGCAGGATGTCCTGTTTCAGCCTGTGCCCCCTGACTCTTGTGCTTCCAGTAGATACCTCAGAGAGGAGCCTGGCTCTCTCTTCTCTCCTGCCCCCAGAAGATACTTATAATGTGGGTAAGATTCCCCTGAGTCTCCCTAGCTTGAGTGCAGCCATCAATTCACTATCCTCAGAGGCCTTTCTCCTCTCTGTCCCCACCCGTGGCTGTGGTGCCCAGAGCTGGCACAGCACTGCCATCATATTCCCATCACTGGAGCTGCCTGCTCCTCTGTGACCCTCTTGCCTTCAGCAGCTGAGCTCTTCTGCACCCTTTGGCCCTGGAGCTGCTTGGCCTAGGCTGGGGACAGGGCTCCCTGCTGAAGAGTTGGGGGCTCTGAGCTGTGTCTCCACTCTGTGCCTGAGGACAAGCCCTGCAGCACCTGGGCTGGACAGGGAGCACAGAGAGAGGGGGGCAGAGACACATGGGCAGGACCTGGCCATGGGTGTGAGGGGTCACATCTACTTAAAAGGGATTTGAGGCCCTTGGCACAGCCCCATCATGGTACCAGTATGGATCTATTGGCATCACACCATGGCCTGGGTCCCTCTCCCCCTTGCAGCGCTCGCCCATGGATCGGTTGCCCTGCACGGACTTGATGGAGTTGACTTGGACTTTGACTTGGACTTTGGGGCACAGGGTACTCGTCCCTCTGCCCAGGCAGGGCTGTGCTCCTGGGGCTCTGCCTGACCCTCACCTTCCCCCCTCTCTCCTCTCCCTCTGCAGGTTCCCTGGTGCAGGCAGCTCTGACTCAGCCAGCCTCGGTGTCAGCCAACCCAGGAGAAACTGTCAGGATCTCCTGCTCGGGGCTTGACAGCAGCTATCCTTATGCTGACTGGTACCAGCAGAAGGTGCCTGGCACTGGCCCTGTCACTGTGATCTATGACAATACCAAGAGACCCTCGGGCATCCCCTCTTAATGCTCTGGTTTTACATCTGGCACTACAGCCACGTTAAGCGTCACAGCCCCAACACAGCCAAAAAGACAGCAAGGGGCTGCCAACCTGAGCCTGTGCCCATCCTGCTGCAGGACTCTGGGACTGGAGCTAGTGCTGGGGACAAAGGTGCCAGCTGCTCCCTGTAGTGGGGTGCAGCTTTTTTTCTGGCAGGGACTTTTCTTGCACGCCTCTGTGTGTGATGGGGCAGGAGAAAAGGATCATGGCAAGAGTGTGTGACAGAGCCAGGCTTTGGGCAGGGGCCTTGGCCCCACGGCAGCTGCCTCTGTGGTGTCAGGAGCTGCCACCTGGGCAGCCAGAACCCAGGTGGCCTTGTCCCTCAGCTCTGTGCCTGGGACCGTGGTGGAGGGCAGGGCCAGGGCCAGCAGGGCATGGCAGGACTGTGGTCCTCAACACTGAGGGCTACCCTGTGCTCCTCGACAAGCACTGCTCCAAACCCCACACTCCTCACCTGCTCCAGCTTAAAGTCCTGGGTGCCCACTGGACACAAAGTTCAGCTGAGGAGCTTGCAAGGATGGAAACAGGAGTTTGGCTCCTGCCTTTTCCCAGCCCTTTCCCTATGGCAGAGCCGAGCTGGACCCCAAAAATCCACCAGAGGCAATAACCTGAGCAAGGGATTTTCTCTCCGTTCCCAGCACTGGCATCAGTTTCTCTGCCCTCCATCACTCACAAGAGGGATGTTGGTGCTGTGGCTGCTGCCTGCCCTGCTCTGGCCTCCCCAGCTTGGCTCTCCTGTACCCTCTCAGCGCAGACTGGGGATGGGGGCTCTGTGTTGGGTGGGCTTTGGGCTCTGAGCTGGACGTGTGCTCTGTGTGCAATGGCAAGGTGGGGTGGGCACCTCCGCTGCCTGCGGCTGGGGGCTGGGTGGGCAGCAGAGGGAGGTGCGGAGAGCGGAGGGAGGTGCGGAGAGCGGAGGGAGGTGCGGAGAGCGGCATGGGCAGGTCCGGCCAGGAGAGTGGGGCACATTTGCATGGAGGGGCTGTGCCCCAGGTGGGTAGGGGCTTAAAAGGCAGATGGGGTCAGGGAAGGAGCTCCATCGTCGTGGGCACACGGATCTGGAGGCATCGCACCATGGCCTGGGCTCCTCTGCTCTTCGCGATCCTCGTCCATGGCTCAGGTGCCTTGGCCAGACTTGATGGACTTGGCTGGGACTTTGGGGCACAGGGGTCTCATCCCTCTGCCCAGGCAGGGCTGTGCTCCTGGGGCTCTGCCTGACCCTCACCTTCTCCCCTCTCTCCTCTCCCTCTGCAGGTTCCCTGGTGCAGGCAGCTCTGACTCAGCCAGCCTCGGTGTCAGCCAACCCAGGAGAAACTGTCAGGATCTCCTGCTCGGGGCTTAGCAGCAGTTACTCTGTTGGCTGGTACCAGCAGAAGGTGCCTGGCACTGGCCCTGTCACTGTGATCTATGGTAGTACCAACAGACCCTCGGGCATCCCTTCACGATTCTCTGGATCCAAGTCTGGCACCACAGGCACCTTAACCATCAGTGGGGTGCAGGCTGAGGACGAGGCTGTCTACTACTGTGGTGGCTACGATGGCAGCAGCAGTGTTGCACAGTGACATGGAGCAATGGGGAAGTGATACAAAAACCTCCTCCTGCAGTCTCTGCTGTCCCTGGATGGTGGAGTTTGTGCCCCTCATGGCCCTGTGCTGCAGGTGGCTGTGCCTGATGTCACAGAATCACAGAATGCCAGGGGCTGGAAGGGACCTCAAAGGATCACCTAATCCAACTCCCCAGTGCCCCAGCTCAGCTGCCTCTTACATCCCTGTGCCCACCCCTGCTTATCTGGGGAGGGGTTGTCCAGCCCTGGGAACGTGCCACTCTCCACAGCCACATGAGCCACTGCTGGTGTCTAAGTGTGGAGTGCTGTGCTGGCTGAGTGCTTACCAGGGCTACTGCAGCCCCCAGCACTGAAGGCACAAAGCACTCTCCTGGGGTAATGCCAGGCCAGGCATGGGCTGCAGGCCCTTAGCAGTCACCCAGAGCAGCTGACCTGTGATGTGCCATGCTCAGCTTGGGAGGGGAAGTTGCTGAGGATGGGAGGTGTCCTGCTTGTGTTCCTGATCTTGTTTGGGCTCCTCGTGACCCTGTTCCTACTCCTGCTCCCCAGGGCTGCTTTCCCATTCCTTGTGACTGCTGCACATTTGTTGTGTTCAGTGCAAGGCTTATTCAGTGACACTGAGCTCAGCTGGGCCCTTCCATCACACCAGTGTCCACTCCAGCACATGTATCTTCTGTACTGCCAGATCTCCTCCTCTGCTGGAGAGGGGTCAGTGGGTGGTAGAGCAACTGTTGTAGCTTAGCCCCAGATATGAGCCAGAGATAGCTGCAAACCTGCTGGTGCCCTCAGGTGCCCTCAGCTGCAGCTCTTGCTGGGGAAAACCCCAGAACCCCTGCGAGTGAGGTGCCTCTGGGGATGGTCTTGTTCCACCAACTGCTTGAAGCCTGATTGGCTACCTCAGGTTGCCCACAGCAGGTCCAGGTGGGGTTTGAATGTGTCCAGGGATGGAGGCTTCACAGCTTTGTGGGCACCCCAGCACTGTGTTTGACCATCCCTGCAGCAGAGAAAGGCTTTCTGTACCCAGGGAGATTTGCCAGGTTTCAGCTTGTGCCCCCTGGCTCCTGTGCCAGCAGTGGGCATCTCTGAGAGCAGCCTGGCTCTTTCTTCTCCCCTGCCCCCAGGAGATATTTATAGCATTGGTAAGAGGCTCCTGACCCTCCCTGGCTTGGGCTCAGCTCTCCTCATTTTTGCACAGCTCATCTGAAGAAATGATGCTCTGAGTCCTTCACCATCCTCAGAGGCCTTCGTTGGCCTCGTCCCCATGGCTGGGGAGCCCAGAGCTGGCACAGCAGTGGGCTCTGTCCCAGGGCACTGAGCCAAGGGGAAGGATCCTCTCCCTGGCTGCCAGCAACACTCCTGCTAGCACAGCCCATGGGCACTTTGCTGGCTCTTGTGTCACTTGGTGTGTTCCAGGTCCCCTGGGGCCTTTTGTGCCATGGTGCTGCCAGCTGCTCAGCCCCAGCACACGCTGGCAGGGGTTGCCCTCCCAGGGAAGAAGGGCACTGGGTGGCTGCAGCAAGAGAAGGGGTGAGGGCAGCACTGCCAGGCCCCATATGCATCAGAGAAGGGCAGGAACATCCAGGGTGTGTGTGGGACTGGAGCTGTGGGCACTGTCTGGCCTAGGCTGGGGACAAGGGGTCCCTGCTGGAGGGCTGGGGGCTCCGAGCTGTGTCTCCACTCTGCGTCCCAGGACAGTCCTGCTGCAGCTGGGGTGCCAGGGCTGGGCGGGGAGCAGGGAGGGAGGTGGGGAGAGGCACATGGGCAGGATCTGGCCATGGGCGTGGGGGGGTCACATTTGCATGGAGGGGCCGTGCCCTGGGTGGGCAGGGGCTTAAAAGGGCGTTGAGGTCCTTGGCACAACCCCATCGTGGTGGCCGTACGGATCGGGTGGCATCGCACCATGGCCTGGGTCCATCTCCTCCTCGCGGTCCTCGCCCATGGATCAGGTGCCCTGACTGGAGCGGCTGCACCCATCAGGGGCCCTTGGGCACAGGGGTCTCGTCCCTCTGCCCAGAGCTCCTGGGGCTCTGACTGACTGCGGTGTTCTCTCCTCTCCCTCTGCAGGTTCCCTGGTGCAGGCAGCTCTGACTCAGCCAGCCTCGGTGTCAGCCAACCCAGGAGAAACCGTCAGGATCTCCTGCTCAGGGCTTGGCAGCAGCAGCAATGTTGGCTGGTACCAGCAGAAGGTGCCTGGCACTGCCCCTCTCACTGTGATCTATGATAATACCAACAGACCCTCGGGCATCCCTTCACGGTTCTCTGGATCCAAGTCTGGCACCACAGGCACCTTAACCATCAGTGGGGTGCAGGCTGAGGACGAGGCTGTCTACTACTGTGGTGGCCACGATGGCAGAACTTGTATCACAGTGACATGTGGCAATGGGGAAGTGAGACAAAACCCTCCTGGCACCACAAGGGCATGCTAGGGTCTCGTCTCTCCTGTGTGGCAGGGTGAGTGCCCACTGTGGACCTGCCCTTTGCTCGTCCCTGGTCATTTCTTGTGGGCATGGTGCCCATTAGCCACACACTGCAGGTCCCAGGTCCTGCTGCACTCCTCAGCTGTCACTCAGGGCCCTGTCAGGTTCCTCCCTGCCCTCCTCCTATTCTGGGTGCACCAGGAGCTGTGGGGCACTTGGCTCCTGCTCTCCCCAGCCTGTGCTGATTTTAGCCTATAAGAGGAAGCATTTTCTGTGGGTAGATTTTTCTGCAAACCATCCCAGGGCAATTTCAAGATGGTTTATGCTGCAAGGCTGCTCAGCACATCCTAACCTTTCCTTTCTTGCTGGCTTCCAGGAATGCCTGGCAAGCCACCTGACATCAGTGGAGAGTGCCTGGCATGGTCTCTGTTGCTCAGCTCCAGCAAGTGAGTCACAGCAGCTGTGCTTAGCCTCCTTAGTGCCTCCCCCCCGAATCAGGACAGGTCTACTCCTGCCAAAGCCATATGCCAGGCAAGTATTGAAGGGCCAGCAAACAGCCTTAGAATCATAGAATCATGGAATGGGAAGGCTGGAAGGGACCTCAAGGATCATCCAGTTCCAACCCCCTGCCATAGGCAGGGACACCTCCCACTAGCACAGGTCACTCAAGGCCTCATCCAATCTGGCCTTGAACACCTCCAGGGAGGTTGTGGAGCACAGAATGTGATCAAAGATCATGTTGGGTGATTCTGTGCTCCACAACCTCCCTGGGCAACCTGTGCCAGTGTCTCACCACCCNCAGGTCCCTCTGGATGGATCCCTGCCCTCTAGCAAGTGACTGTGCCACACAGCTTGGTGCCAGCTGCACACTTGCTGAGGCTGCACTGATTCCTCTGTCCATGGCACTGACAAAGATGTCAAACAGCACTGGTGCCAGCACTGACCCCTGAGGGAGCCACTTGGCACTGGTCTGCAGGTGGACATTGTGCATTGATCACCACTCTCTGTGTGCCACCATCCAGCCAGTTCCTTACCCAGCAGTGTTCCACACATCCAGTCCATGTTTTTCCAGTTTGGTGACCAGGATGCCACGTGGGACAGAGTCAAATGCCTTACTCAGGTCCTTGGTATGTCCAAGCACAGCACCAGTCCTCCATTTCTCCCTCCAAGGAGAAGAAGCGGACCTCTGAGCTGCAGGTTTGCCACCTTTATTGTCCTGCCCTAAACCCCACGGAAGTCTGAGAGATGGAACCAAACCCACTTGCCCACATCTGATGGGCACTGCCCTGGCACAGCCAAGTTCAGGGATCTGTTAGGCTAGGTTCAGCCTCTGACACAGAGGCAACCCAACCCCCCTGGAAGAGAAAGTGCTTCAAACCACCAAGCCTTCGGAGCACCCTCGACTTTCTGCTGACTCAGCTGACCCTGCAGCTTTCGATGAGCACTTGCACTAACCACAGCATTTGAATATTTGGGTTTTACTTCAGTTTAAGTTTGTACTCCTGAGCACTTCAGTGCTCCAAGAGCTTATTTGCTCCGAGCTGAGCACTCTGTGCCCTGTAAGGCTGGCACCATCCTGGGGAAACACTTTACAAAGCAGCAGCCAAACCTTCCCCAGGGGAGTTGAAGTTAATCAGCCTTAGCTGAAACCCATCTTGGCTCACTCTGCCTTGACATGGAGCTGTAGGCATCCTCACTCCTGCATGATCTGCTAGTCCCAGCTCTTCCTCTTCACCAACAGCCTCTGATGCCTCCTCTCCAACTCCCTTTGCATGCTCTGGCCCTTGGCAGATGCTCCTGCTCCAAGGGGCTGTGAAGGCAGGGGCTAGTAGAGCTCTGCCAAGAGCAGCAGCCTGGGGGATGCAAAATGGGCAGGAGTGGCACTGCAGGAAGCTGAGTTGTTAGGTGGGTAGGGAATGCTGCAGCAATGGTGCTCGGAGCAAACCTGCAGGTCTCTGCAGTCTCCCTATCTCCTCTGCAAGGAAAATGTGCCTGCCATGCCCATGCTGGCAGGCTTCACTTGGCTCAGGGGGGCTCAGAACTCCCCCAGCTGAAACCAACCTTGCACCAGGGCCTGCTCCAGTGCTGAGATGCCAGGTGTGAGGGAGGGAAGTGCCTGTTTCCTGCCAGCAGCCACTACCCCCCAAGGGCATCCCACAGCCACCTGGATGGCAGCAATACAGGTGAAGGCGAGGTGCTGCCTGCCATGCCCCAGGGGCATGCAAGACCTTCACCAATCCTTCCTCCCCTGGGATTAACATCCCCACATCACAGGCAGGTTTCTGGGCTGGTCACAAGCCCAGGACACAAAGTCCTGGGTAGCAGCACAGCCCTGGAGCAGCCAGTGGTGCAGCCATGGCTCTGGAGAGCCCAGCCAGCAAGGACCATGCAGATGGCAGGGCCAAGGACACCTGTTTTGATGTGACCCCTCCAGCAAGGACAGGCAGTCACCCCCACATGGCTGCCCTACTACTCCTGCCCTGTCATATCCACCAAGGCATGCCCAGCACCCTGCTTCCAGCCCGCTGTCTCCATCAGGACACCACCCTTGCCACCATCTTCAGTCCTGCTGTGTCCATCAGGGCACCTCCATCCTACCACCTTCATCCTGCAGTATGCATTGGGGCATTTCAATCTCATCACCCTCATCCTGCTGCATCCACCAAAGCGTCTCCATCCCATCACCACATCTGTGGGAGCCAGGAGGTTTTTGCCTGGCCCCATATCACTGTGTGGTACATTCGGGTCCGGGACCACGCTGACCGTCCTAGGTGAGTCGCCAACCTCCTCTGGGTCTTTCTTTCCCCACCACGGGGGACATTGGGGTGATTTTCAGTGACTTTGGGTCTTTTCCCTCGGACTTGGCCCTGGGCTGGGGTCTGACACCAGTTCGGAGCCAGACACTCAGCGCAGGGCTGTGGGTTGGGTCTTGTCCCTGAGGACTCAGAGGACAGAAAATTCCCCTGGGGGGACATTTTAACAATTGAAGGGTCTTAAAATTTGGCCAGGAAATGTGCCTGAGGTCTTAGAGAGCCTCTTTCAGAAACTTGGGGGTAGGTCTCTACAAAAGCCAATTTTGGGCTTTATTAAGGAAATTAGTCAGACTGAGGTTTAAATCCTCAAGACTTAGTCCTGAGGACTAAGTCTGTCAGCGAGGCTCAGGGACTTGTCTGTGGGGTGCTGTGGGTGTGGGTGCTGGGCAAGGGCAGCCAGTCCTCGGCTGTCGGCAAGCTGAAGTCACCTCCAGCCCTGTCTTGAACTGGCACGTTCCTGGGATCTCCAAGAAATGTTTCCAGGAGTTCCTTAAGGAGCTCCTTGTCCAGGTAAGCCAAGTCAAAGCCAGAGAACACCCTGCTGAAACAGCCGCTGGGAGCAGCTTCTCTCTGCCTTTGTCTGTCGTTTGTAAAAGAAATTGGCCAAAAATCCCAAGATGAAGCAAATTTCTAGGGGCAGGAGATTGAGAAAGATTGGTTGGGTTTTATTTTTTTTGGCCAATTTCTTCAAGGGGAAAGTTTTTAATGGTAGAGGCCCAGGCCTCCTGAATTAAAATTAGAGATTGGAAAGTAAGATGGGGATAGAGAGGTAGGGATGGAGAGAGAGAGAGGCAGAGATTAGAGATGGAGAGAAGGATACAGAGAGAGGGAGAGATAGAAAGATAGAGACAGATAGAGAGGTAGAAATTAGAGATAGAGATGAGATAGAGAGAGATGAGATAGAGATAGACACAGAGATAGAGAGGTAGAGATTAGAGATGGAGAGTAGAGAGACAGAGATGAGAGAGATGAGAGAGAGAGATGATAAAGATATAGAGAAAAAGATACAGAGATGACAGAGATAGAGATGAAAATAGAGGTGAAGAGATGGAGATAGAGGTGATAAAGCCATTGTAGATCTGAGGAGGCAGCAGAATGATCTCAGAAAGCCAAAAGATTCTTTTTTCTCTGCCATTTTCCAGGTAAGTCTTGGTTGTTTTGGGGTTTTTTTTTTGTTCTTTTTTCTCTGAGACAAGTCTGAAAGTGTTTGAAAGCAGAAGCAGGCAGAGGGCAGGGCGATTTGTCTTTGAAATGGTGGTGGATTTAAAAACATAAATACCACCTTGCAAAAGAGAAAAAGAATTGGCTATGGCTACGTGTGTTGGATCCATATATATTTTTGTATGTATTTTTATTTCTAGAAATATATATATATGTGTATATATCAAAATATATATAAATATATATATATAATTGTATAAAATACATTGAAATAGTTTTTTAACATATATGAGAAATTAAAAACAATATATATATAAAATGTGTAAAATATGAGTGCAGATATACAAAT
>WBNM01017694.1:0-47235 GCA_013399055.1 Ramphastos sulfuratus | reverse complement strand
TGTGTAAGTATAAATATAATTTATATATTTATATAATTTTATATTTATATTTTTAATATATATATTTTTATATATAAGATATGTTTAAAAACCTGTAACTCTCTCTCTATCTTTGTAGCCCAGATCTAACCATGCCAGGGTCACAACCGCGCCCCCGGCAGCTGCGGTTGGGGGGCGGTGACTATTCCCTGGCAGTGCCAGCCGGGGCAGGCAGGGTGGGCTGCGTGGGGGGCACCGAGTCCCCCCCAGCCCTGACCTCTCGCTGCTCTCCTCCCTCGCAGGTCAGCCCAAGGTGGTCCCCACGGTGAACCTCTTCCCGCCGTCCCGCGAGGAGCTGGCCAAGAAGAGCACGGCCACCCTGGTGTGCCTGATAGCAGACTTCTACCCGGGCTCGGTGCAGGTGTCGTGGCTGGCCGACGGCAAAGCGCTCACCAGCGGCGTGGAGACCAGCGGGCCCCAGCGGCAGAGCAACAACAAGTACGTGGCCAGCAGCTACCTCTCGCTCAGCTACTCGGAATGGAACAACCACAATACCTACAGCTGCAAGGTCTCGCACGAAGCCGGCAACGTGGAGAAGAGCCTGAGCAGATCGCAGTGCTAACCCCGTGCCGACCTCTCCGTGCCCGGCAGCCTCTCGCCGGCTCCCTCCTTTCTCCCTGCTGCTGGGGGCAGCCTCTGGCCCCCGCCGCCCCTGTTCCTTCCCGCTCGCCTCTGTTCCCTTCCCCTGCCCCCCCGCCCGCAGTGTCCCACCAATAAACACCGACTCTGACCCAGCGCTGGCTTCAGCATCCCTGTCTCTGTGTCCTTCCAGCGCCTGCCAGCCCCACTGGCGGGAGGGAGTCTGAGGGGGACACCACATACACATACCCCTGGGGCTCCTCGCAGCTTCTGCCCACCCCTGGGGACCCTCATGAGCCCCCTGGCACCACCAAGGCCAGAGGATGAGCAGCCAGAGGCAGCGGCCTGGTCTAAACCTCGGTGACAGCAGCAAGCACATGGCCCTGGCTGTGCCATCCTCATCCCTTGTGCACAGGCCTCTGCTTGCCAGTTTCCTTGTGGGGACACACGGCTGGTGGTGGGACCACAGCCAGTCATGTCCCTTTGCTGGCTGCACCTGGTTCTGCCCCTGTTTTCTCAGCCAGTCCCATGCCCCCAGGATAGCGGTGCCAGTGCAGTCACCAGTCATGCACATGCACCTGCTTGTCCCTTGCACACTGTGCCATGGCAGCGTGGGGTCCTTGCATGCCACGTGCCCTGTTGCCATCCCTGGGGAAGGTTCCCTGCAGCCCTGCTCAGAGAGCAGCTTTCAGCTGCGGCCATGCTGAGAGTGCCATGGCTCAGCTGCAGGCACCCCACCAGAGCTGCCAGGAGCCACCCCAGGGACAGCAGCTGGGAGCACCCAGTCATGCTGTGTGCAGCTCTAGGGGAGATGCCCCCTTGCCAGCCTTTTGGTAAAGAGGGCATGGCCCCACCACATCACCTTCTCCAGGCTATGTCAGTGCCAGGGGGGTGCCTGGCCCCACCAGCCTTTGGGTTGGTCCCTGGCAGGTATCTTCTTAGGGACACCTTCTTAGGCATCATAGAATCATGGAATGGGTTGGACTGGAAGGGACATCTGAAGACCACTTGAGTTGCCCTGCAGTCTGCAGGGACATCTTCAGCTAGAGCAGGCTGCTCAGAGCCCCACCAAGCCTGACCTGAAATGTCTCCTGGCATGGGACATTGGCCACCACTCTGGGCAACCTTGGGCCAGAGTTTTGCCACTCTTTGTGCCAAAAAACTTCTTCCTTCTACCTAGTCTGAACCTCCTTCCTTTTAATTCAAAGCCATTGTGCCTCGTCCTGCCACAACAGGCCCTACTCCAAAGCCTGTCCCCATCTTCCTGACGTGTCCCTTTGAGCAGTGGAAGGCTGCAATAAGCTGTCCCCCAGAGCCTTCTCTTCTCCAGGCTCTCCTCTCAGCCTGGCTCCATGGCAGAGCTGTCCCAAGCCTCTGGTACTGTTTGTGGCCTCCTCTCAACCTGCCCTAGCAGGTCCATGCCTGGCTTGTGCTGAGGAGTGCAGAGCTGGACACAGCACTTCACGTGAGACCTCACCAGAGCAGAGGGGCAGAATCCCCTCTCTTGGCCATGCTGTTTTGGGTGCAGCCCAGGATTGACCTTCTGGGCTGTGAGTGCCCACCACTGGCTCTTGCCCAGCTTTTCATCCACCAGTACCCCCAAGTTCTCCTTGCAGGGTTGCTCTCATTCCCTCAGTCTCCCACCTTGTATTGCTAATAGGGCACAGGAGGCACGACCAGACCCCCGAGAGCACACCCCTGGGAACTGACCCCCACAGAGGTCAACCCCACTCAGGGCAATGCTTGTGCCCAGCCCAGGGATCTGGCCCTCCACAACCACCGTGGCTCCTCCCTGCCTCCTGCTTACAATCAGTTGCCCTGGGAAGGGCAGGGGCCAGCCAACACTTTCTCTGTGGGATGGGCACTCCCCACGTTGTCCTTGCTTGGGACAAAGCTCACAGCACCCAGCAAGGAGAAAGCACTGCTCTGTGCAGTGCTGCCAGCTGTGTGCCAGCCTTGTGGCCCAGGAGAGCAGCTACCTGGGTCTCTGCCAGCCGAACATGCCCCAAGGACTGAGACCTGCTGCTAGGAAGGATACTCACTTTTTTTTTTCCCACTGGAAAATCTCAAACCTCAGTAATTACTGATTGCAGTAGCTGGCAAATCACAACCTTAAGCAGTGGTTGTGAATGATTGGG
Source organism: Ramphastos sulfuratus (assembly GCA_013399055.1). Taxonomy (NCBI): domain Eukaryota; kingdom Metazoa; phylum Chordata; class Aves; order Piciformes; family Ramphastidae; genus Ramphastos; species Ramphastos sulfuratus. Next base: position 44,479 of record WBNM01017694.1, on the reverse strand, counting down.
GAGCACCCAAGCTTTGCTGGCAGGTTTTACCCTGGTAAATGCCACATTTGGGGGCATGGCTGCTGGGGAAAAGGGTGGAAGGGAAATGCTTTCCACAGGGATTGAAATCCATCTGCAGGTAAAGTCTGTGTCACAGGACCCTGGACTGAGCTTTCAACAGGCTCAGGCTGGGGCAGGTCCTGCTGGGCCATGAGCTGGGGTCTCACTGTGCCACGAGCTGGGATCTCACTTCAGCTTGGGTCTGGCCAAGCAGAGCCCAGGCATGGATCTAACTCCGGGGGCAGGAAAATTCACTTAATTATTGATGAAAAGATATTGGTAAATCCTTTCTGTTAGCAACAACCAGCAAGGGACAAAAGGCTGCTGAACTATAGATCAGTGCCTCCCATCCCCCCGGGGCTCCCCCCACCACGACCATCTGCAGCACAGTGAATTTCCAGTAAAGGAGATGCTCCAGTAAGCCTTTATTTAGCTGCAGAGAGAAGCAGTGGGTCCTATGGCAGGGCTAGAGCTTGGGGAGAGCTGCCCTCTCAAACCACATCCCAAAGACAAGGGCTTAGCAAAGCCTGCAGCAGGGTTTAACAGATCCCAGTGGTTTAGGCACTTTGGACTTTGAGGGTACCCATGAGAGAGGCAAGAGGGAGGAATGCAGAGACTGGGCAGAGAAGTGTGAGCCCATGCAAGATCTTGTGCCCCAAAGCACCAGAGGGCAAAGCTCTGCTCTGGTTCTGGGATGATGGCAGCTCCTGTGCCCATGGCCTTGCACTTGGGGTTGGCCATGGTAGATCCCTTCTGTGGTAGCCACCTCTGGCCAAGTTTGTCCCCCCATACCAGCCTGGGCTTGCTTTATTTCATTGCCCATCGCCTGGTGATCTTCCCCAGAACATGGCAAGCTCCAGCACCTTATGCCAGGATCATTTGGTCTCCTTTTGTGGAGATTTGGGGGGTGCAGAATGAGTGCAGCCAGGGCTGATGAAACATCTCATCTGGAGAGACAAGGGTGAGGTGGCACAGCCGGGGGGATGGGGACGTCCCTGCGGCAGCTGCAGTCACCCAACTGCCGCCACTGCCGGAGGCAGCAGTGCTGAGACTCAAAAGCAAGAGCTGGGGCTGAGCATAGCCCCAGGCCAGGCCGGGGTGAGTGGGGCAGAGCCAGACCCCACTGGGGTGGCTGTAGAAGGACAGCACGAGGTCTCCCACTTTGGCTCTGTGGCAGTGCCAAGCGTGGGCAGTACCCGACAGCCTCTGCCCTGCCCGAGCCAGGTGGCCGCAGCCCATGAGCACCTGGAGGGCTGCCTGGGGGCTCCTGTCCCCCACTCTCACTCCCCCCCAGTCACGTAGCTGCCTTCCCTGAAGGGTTTGGGGAAAGGCTGTGCAGAGCCCAGGCTGTGCCACGCCAACTCTGGCCCCTCCTGGCCCCTCCAGCCAGCCCCGCCATGCAGCTGTGCTGCCACGGGGTATCCCCCAGCTAAATTTACTCCTCTCTCACCACACTCTCCAATCACAAACTCGAAAAGGGGCCCCGAAAAAAGGAAGTGAAACCATCTCCAGTGGGTGCTGACGTGTGAAGGCGAGCGGGTGCCGCGCAGCTGAGCCCTGACCTGGCTCAGTGCTGAGGTGCTGCCTGCTTGTCCTTGTGGCAAGCTTTGTCCCTGCCCCATGGCTGTCACCTCATGTGGCCATCAACAGCAAAGGGGTAGGCCCTGGGGCAGCCTGAAACTGCCCAACATTGGCAGGGTGGGCGGTAGGGGACCAGGGGCACAATGGCAAAGTGTGTGTGTCCCCAGCCTGGGGTCTCCCCTCCTGTCTCCTGGAGAATCTCTGGAAGGGTCCTCCCAAGTGGGGTCTCAGCTGGCAAAGTGGCTCCTGCCCCAGTGTGGGGTTGTCCCAGCTGCTGCATGTGCCCACACCTGTGCCCACACCTGTGCACATGTACCTGTACACACTCCCCCAGTGATGCCAGCAGACCCGGACCCCCCAGGCCAGGCACTGCTCATGCCACACATGTAGGGTTCAGAGCTAAGGCTGACCCTGGCAGTGCTCAGCTTGTGGCTTTGTGCCCCCTGTGCCACAGGAGCACCAGCCCAGGGCCTCCTGCTACCATCCCACTGCCAGGTTGCCCTAAACCCTCTCCCATTAACTCAATTAAATGATTCAATCCCTGCCCTCTGCCAGGCAGCCCTTTAGCTGGGCTCGTCCCTCAGTCCCAGCTGCCGGCAGGGTGCACAGGGCACAGCCTCCAGATGCCCACAGCTCAGGGTAGATTTCTCTCGACCTGGGAAGCAAAAAACAGCTTATAAATAAATAAACCACGGGTTATCAGTGTCAGATACAAGTTACGAGCTATAAAATGCTACCAAACACTCCCAGGGCAGCCCCAAATCAAAGCCTCAGCAAGTTACGAGCTATAAAATATTACAAACCACCTGCCGGGCACTCAGAGCCCCAGCTGGGGAGTCAGAGAGACGCAGGCTGAGGCTTATCACCCTCCAGCTGAAAAGGAATTAAACAATATAAAGAAATGCTTGGGGCCGACGTGGCCAAAACCACAACCTGAGCTGCCGAGGCCACTGGCAAAGCCAGGAGCATTTGCATAGCTGCAGCAAAACAGCGAGCGCCGTGCGGGCAGCTGGCGGCCGGCAGGGAGGCACCACGGAGGGCAATGTCTTTTGATGTGTATTAAAGGCAAGCCACAGCCCGAGGAGAGGTAAACAGCCCCAAACATCAGTGCCTGGGCTTGTAAACAGGCTGTAAACAGGTTAAACCCAACTCACAGACAAACACCTTGCAGCTGCACCAAAATATTTATCATCCGCAGCTGAGCGTGGTAACCAAACAAAGCTCCCAGCAGAGCCCCAGCCCTGGTCTGGGGAGCAAGCAAAGCTTTGTTTTCTGCTGGCAGTTGGTGTAAACAGCCAGCCCTGCCCACGCAGGTGTGCTGGCACGGGGGTGTATCACAGGGCTGGTACTGCCCTCTGGAGAAGGACGGTGGTGAAGTTTTGGCCTTTGGTTGAACTTCCAAGATGGAGTTTTCTAGCTCCGTGTTAAGAAATGTCTAGGTGGGGAAGGCTGGTGCCAGGGAGATGGCACGGGGGTGGCCATGAGTGCTGGTGGCTATGGTGGGGGCAGCTGCTGTGGTCCTTGCCAGGCCCTCAGGAGGGAACACGAGGGTAAGACTCAGCTGGTTAGAGAGGACTCAGATGGTTTTCCCCTGCCATGGCAGAGGAAGGGGTTAGGGCTGAGGCTGTGCTGTGGCCGTGGCCAGCAGCATTTGCTCAGGGTGAGGGTGGCACTGGGTGGGGTGCCTCAGGGTGCACCTCACCTTCCCCTCCTGCTCCTGCCACACAAAAGCTGTGGCACTGCTCCCCCTGGCAGGCCATGCAGGGGAAGAAAAAATCTGACTTCATGTTCCACCTGTAAACAGGAGTTTCTCAAAGCCAAGCCCACTTGTAAGGAAAGATTTGCTTCAGTTCCCAAAGCAATTTAATTATTTCTTTCCCCCCCAAACCCACAGAAATGCTCCTTGGCAACATTTTAAAAGTGGATTTCGATGTTGGAATTGTAGCCAGGTTATAATTTTCTGGAAGCCAAAAATGGGAATGAATCATTTAGCTGTTTTGTTGACATGGGTCCAAATTTCCTGACTGTTAGTTCTCAAGTTTTGGTCTGAAATCAATCTCCCCAGTCTTGAAAAATCTCTCTGAAATGAAGAATTTAATTTCTCTCTCCCTCTCTCTCCCTCTCTCTCCCTCTCTCTCCCTCNTCACCTTTGCTGACTCTGAGTTAATTTGCTTCAGTCTTCCTTACTCTTCCCTCTCTCCCTCTCTCTCCCTCTCTCTCCCTCTCTCTCCCTCTCTCTCCCTCTCTCTCCCTCTCTCTCCCTCTCTCTCCCTCTCTCTCCCTCTCTCTCCCTCCCCCTCTCTCTCTTTTTTAATGAGAGCCTAACTCAGGTTCCCTTTAGAGGCAGTGATGTTTCTAAAGCTCTAAACCCATCAAGTTTAAGCATTTCTGCCATATTTTGGAGTTGAAGCACTTCTGCCATGTTTGGGCACTTTTGCCTGGGCACCCCTGAGGCTGGTCATAGCCGGGGGGGTGTTGTTCAGATGTGCATCACCAGGCCCCCAGCTGGCCTGGGGCTCTCCCCAGGCAGCTGTGCCAACCGCAGCCCTGCTGCTCAGGAGCAGCCTTGGCTAAAGTTAGAGCTGGCCGAAAACAGGAGCCCCCTGCGGGCAAACACCAGCTGGGAGCCAGGAATAGCCCCAGCACAGACCACTTCCTCCCTGCAAACTTTCCATCACCTGGCACTCAGAGCACCTCTGCCCAGCCACGCTGCGGGCAGAGCTGCAGGTGGGAAAAGACATTCTCCAGCCTCATTTCAGCCATGGCTCTTGGGTGGCAGTTGGCATTCCAGGTCCTTTTCATGGGCAGCCAGCGCAGCTCAGCAGTTGGCACAGCATGTCCCCAAATATGGGGTCCTAGCAGGCTGCACGGCATGTGCCAAGCCCTTGGGTGGTTTTGCTGTCCAGCTGTGGAGAGGGCCTCAACTGCCAGACCCCTGGTGCCACTGCCATCTTCTGACAGGGGCACCATAGCCAGCTGAGATTGGTCCACCAAGGACTGGTGATCCTGAGGACAGAGATATCTGCTACCAGGGCACCTGCCAGGCATTTAATCCCTTGGAGAGCAACAGTCCTGCCCTGCTGCCCAGGTGCCACTCACATCTTGGCCTGGTACTGGGGGAGCTACAGCCATTTGGGGTTCGCTCTGGCTCCTGATCCCTGTCCCTCCTCCAGTAAGCTGCCAACAGCCCTGAGGGCAGCAGCTAATCCCCTGGCCTGAAACACAGCAAATAGCCACCCTGTGCTCCCAGGCACCCGCTGGCACGCAGCAAAGCTGCCCTGGGTCTCCTCTTCCCTGCGTGGGGACAGGCTGCACCTCCACCAAGGCTCCCAGCTCTATCCCCGGCAGTGCCTCAGGGGAAGATTTTGACAGAGCCAGAGGGAACTGCCTGCCCAGATCTCCTGGCAATGCCATCCCATCAGACACACATTTATTTCTCTGCTTCAGGCTGTCACTCCCCTGAGCCTCCTCTTCTCCAGGCTGAACACTCCCAGTTCCCTCAGCTGCTACCCACAGGAAACCTGATCCATTAGGGATGCCACCAGGCTGAGATCAAGGCTTGAAATACCCAGAGAGGGTCACCATGCCAGGCTAGCCTGCCCACCACTGCTAAGCTCTTCATGGGCAGCACCAATGCCCCCAATCCCAGCACAAATGCTGCCTGCAGGCCCCTTGTGCCCAGCACAGTTCCATCATCAGTCTGCACAGGGTCACCTGGAGCAGCTGGGCATGTGGCTAGCCCCATACCACTCCAACACCAGATGGACAAAGCAAAGCCACAGATAGAGGCAGCATCCAGGCAGCCCTGGTGCCAGTGAATGAGTCAGTGGGTGGGAATGTATGGGCGTTTCCTGGGCATGGGCTCCTTGAGCCATTGATGCCACAGACAGGATGGTTTGCAGGTTCCCTGGCAGGGACAGCAAGGGTGGGAGGTCCCAGGAATGCTCAGAAGAGTCTCTCCCAGCCTGGTCCCTGGGGCCACACTGGGCCTGGCCTTTGGCATGGGAGTGGAAAACCGAAGTGACTCCTCACACGCCCGTCCCGTCCCCCCCCCCCCCACTATGGAAACGCCTCGGAAGTGCGAGCCCAGAAAGCAAACAGGGCTGTGGCCACCACGGGCACCTTGTGCCAAGAACTCAGAGCCCTTCGAGTTCTCCCTGGGATGGGCACCGCTCCAGCCGCGGTCCTTGGGGCACCCTGGTAACGGTGGCACCAGTGGTGGGCAGATCGCAGTACCCCAAGTGAGATGCCCTTCCTCCAGCGGGTGCTGAGGGAGGGGCTGAGCCGTTCCTGGGGCGCTCCTGGCATTGGCCTCAGGAGTCACCGCCAAGATGAGTGGAAAAACCCTGGCGCTGGGGAACGAGGGCGGGAGCAGGTAGGGAGGACCCCGGGCCAGCAGGCGCCGTGGCACGACTGAGTCACAGAGCTGGAAGAGGACTGCATGTGTGAGCCCAGGACAGGACAGTACCCAGCACCACACCGCCCCGGGGCAGGGCAAAGGCAGCTGCCTGACCCTGCGCTGGACACCTGCGCCCAGCGACTCCTCTCCTCGCCACCGCGTCCCTCCCAAGTCCTGTGCCAGGGTCCCAGTGCCAGCCCTCGGGCTGCTAAACCGCAGCTGTTCCTCCACCAGGGCACGGAGATCATGATTGCAGTGGGCACTGTGGCCTCTGCTTCCCTAGGGAGCTGGGACACCCCTAAGGCACTCCTGTGCCTCAGTTTCCCACACAGCTCCTCCTATCCTGCCATGCGGCCGCATGGGAGATGGCCTCAAGAACCAAGGGTGGAGTACGACAAAAATAGGGCTTTATTTTGGGACAAGTGCAATCAGAGCTGGGTCTGTCGGCCCTGGCATGGTGAGCGTGGCAGCAGCCACACGGACACCGTGTGTCACGGTGTCGGTGCCAGGCATAGACATGCCAGAACGTCCCTTTGGCAGGGCACGAGTGTGCTGTGCCGCAGCCCAGCACCGTCCCGGAGAGTTGGTGGCTGGGTCCGAGCTGTCCCCGTCGCCTTTGCTGGGCTCTCGCCATCGCTGCGAGAGATGTCACAGCCCTGCCCGCACCTGCCTGCTCCAGCCGCTGCAAGCTGGGAGGGATGGGACTGGAGCTGGAGCCCTGAGGCCGGGAGGACACGGTGGGGACAACGACGACACTGGCAGCACCCCCCGCAGCTCTGTGGGACTGGCATGACAGGGTGAGGTTGGGGACAGGAGAGGGGACACTCACCCAGCCCCCTCCCTGGGTGCCTTGGGTTCCACCAGACTCCTGCGCGCAGCCAGCCCCAGGCTTACTCCAGCCAGCAGAGCTCAGGAGCGGTGCGGACTGTGACACACGCACACTGCTCCGTGTCCCCGCGCAGGACAGCAGCCACCTGTGCAGAGTCCTGTACCCGCAGCCACCTCCCTGAGCACGCCCAGCCTGCAGGGGCACACGGGGAGAGGCGTGCAGGGGCAGAGCACGCAGCTGCACACTGTGCAGGGACCTGCTGCCCTGCACACAGCCTGCACACACACACACACACACACACACGTGTGCACACACAACATGCACACACACACGGATCTGTCCACGCAGGCAGCTGCATTGGCACAAGCAGGACCTGTGACCTGTGCACACAGACATGCTCTCACACACAGTCTGCACCAATGCACACATGCCCACAGGCATGAGCTCTGCTTGCACACACGGAGCCTTCACACACCAACACAGATACCTGTCTGCGTGCCCACGCAGCCACACGCAGAGGTCCACTCTGCACACCAGATGTGCACACAGAGCTGTGCGCACAGACCCAAGCTGTGCACATCAGCACATATGTGCAGAGCTGTGCACACAGGCCAGTGCACATCAACACTTGTGTTCAGAGCTGTGCACACAGACCCACTGCACACAGAGCTGTGCATGTCAGCACGTGTGTGCAGAGCTGTGCACAGACCCACTGCACACAGCTGTGCACATCAGCACACGTGTGCAGAGCTGTGCACACAGACCTACTGCACACAGCTGTGCACAGGAAGACACACACAAAGTGCCATGGACAGCCACTCCCTTCTGCACAGAGCTGTACATGCAACATCCCTGCACAAAGAGTGTGTGCACATCAGCACATCCGTGTGCACAGAGCTGTGCACACCACCATGTCTGCACACATCCCAGCATGGCTGCGTGCACACAGAGCTGTGCACACCAACCAACACATCTGCACATGGAGCTGTGCACATCAGCTCTGTGAGCACCAGGAAACACATGGTCACAGCAAGCCATGCACACTAGCACATGTGTGTGCACAGGATCACACACCTCATGTGTGCACCAGTACACACACGTGCACAGAGCTGTGCACACCAGCACACACGTGTGCTCACAGAGCTGTGCACACCAGCACACATGTGCTCAGAGAGCAGTGCACACCAGCACATGTGTGCACACTGAGCTGTGCACACCAGCACACGTGCACCTCCAGAGCCACGCTCACCCATGGCCTTCATCCTTCCTGCTTCCATCCATCCCTGTCCCCGCTGCAGAGCCTACTTGCGCCTGTGCCCACCGCGTCCCGGCCGCTGTGCCCAGCGAGCAGCGATGAGGTCTGGCTGGTGGTACATGAACATCCCAGCCAGCATCAGCCCAATGCCCAGGTAGCTGAGCCCGCTCAGGTGGCTACCAAAGAGCAGGCGGGAGAGCAGCAGGTTGCCCACCACAGTGACGTTGCCCAGGACGTGGACGGTGAGAGCAGAGGTGAGGGAGAGAACGCAGAAGGTGGCCAAGTTGTAGAGGACGGAGCCCAGGCAGCTGAGCAGGACACATGCCCAGAGAGTGCCATCATAGCGCAAGACCCCCTCCCAGGAGGGCCCCACCTCCAGTGCCACGGCTGCCCCAAAGAGCAGGCAGAAACTGGGCAGGGAGGTCAGGCAGAGCAGGGTCAGGGCGTCCAGACGATCCTCCTGCAGCAGCAGACCTGGTGAGAGGACAAAGAGACAGTCAGCAGGACACTCGGATACCCAGCACCCGCCGGGCACCCACTGGCATGAGCCCTTGATCCATGCCCAAGCAGTTAAGAAACCTTCAGCATCATCAGGAAGGGGGAAATGTTGTGGAGGGGGGACTGAGGGTGCTCTGGTTCAGCGTTGCCCCAGTTTGGAAACACCTTGGTTTGGGGGTCACCCCAGATCAGGGGTGCCAGGGTACCACAGGTCAAGGTTTCACAGGGCACTTTCCCTGATTTGGACCAAACATGGCTTCCAGCCCCTCACACATACACCCCACAACCCCCAGCCTGCTTTCTCTGCGTGCCCCGTCCATCTATCTGTGTGTCCCTTCCTCCAAGTCATCCGGGGACAGCAGGCACAGCCAGGCCAGCTGCCTCACACAGGCATGCACAAGGGGGCACCTGCTGTGCCCCCAGAGCCACTCTGCGTCCCACTGGTGACAAAGGGGAGTAGGGTGGGTACTGACTGGTGATGTCCCTCAGGTGGCCACAGTACCCCTGGTACAGCCACCAGCGGTGACCTTGGGGACAGCGTGGGGGGGTGTGTGGGGGATGTGTGTCTGGTGCCTGGCTCCATGCCAGCAGCCATCCCCATGGTGCCCGCCTGAGTCACCAGCTCCAGAGGAAACATTCCCAGCCTGGCCAAAAAACAACCTCTCTGCTGCCTGCCAAGGACATTGTGGCCTGGGCAGCACAGTGGCTGCCTGTGCCCCCATGTGTGGGGACAACACTGCTGAATGTGGGGACTTGCAGGGGACCCTGCACCTCACAGCACTGGTGAGGGGAGCCCCTGGGGATGTGGCATCTTGGGCGTCCCTTGTCGTGGCACAAGCACATGGGACAGTGTTGTTGGAGCCAGAGACAAAACAGGGTCACATCACCTTAGGGCCTGGAGCACTGCACAGCCCTGAGAGGGGACAGCTGGGTGGATACAGGTGACAGTGGGTGACACACCGAGTGGCATCAGAGAAAGAGTGGGCCAAGGGTGGTATTGAGTGACACTGGGGTGGCACCAGAGACAAGGTGGGGAAGGGGTGGTGCTGAAGTGACACTGGGGTATCACTAGGGACAGCATGAGGAAGAGTGGGTGATGACACTGAGAGTGACACCAGAACCAAGGTGGGCAGCGAGTGATATACTAGACAGACAATGGGTGAAATTTGGGTGGCACTGGGGCTAAAGGGGTACAAGGGTGACCCCAGAGCCAAAGGGGACAGCAGGAGGCTCTGGGACTGGCGTGGCACTGGGCATCAGGGTGCCACGAGGGTTGGAACAGCAATGGAGTGGCACAAAAGTCAGGGCGGGCAGGGAGCATCACTATCCCCAGGGTGGCACTGGGGTGACAGCAGCAGCTCTGTGCCCCGGGGACCATGCCAGGGGAGGGCAGATGAGCGGGGCGGGGACCGGCAAGTGGCACTTACTCTGCTGTATGGACTTGAGGGCGCGGAGGACGGTGGCGGCCAAGAGGAAGCCGCAGCCGGGCTGGTGCAAGCGGAGGCCACCGGCAATGCTGCAGGCGGCCCCGGCACAGACGGGCCCCATAGCGATGTACTGCAGCGGGTGGTGCCGCCGGCCCCCCAGCAGCCCCGACAGCACCAGAGTCACTAGCGGCGTGGTGGTGGCCACCGCCTGTGCCACCTCCAGCTGCACGTAGCTCAAGCCCAGGTTGCCCAAGGCCACGCTGGTGCAGAAGGTGAGGCTGAGCAGGTAGATCCTGGCGCGGGGCCGGGGACCCGGTGGGGCCGGTCCCCGCGCCCAGCCCAGCGGGTACCCCACGGCCACCCCCGACAGCATGTGGAGGGACGAGAGGAGCAGCGGGTAGCGGAAGCCGTGCGTGGAGAAGATCCATTTGTTGAGGCCGGCCATGGTGGTGCCAGTGCCCAGCCAGGCCAGGACGGTGAGGGTCAGGGGCAGCGATGGCCCCGGTGGCGGCCGATCCCCCTCCGCCTGCCCCGGGTCCGGTTTCCAAGGCCGGAGGGTCCTCTCGGCAGCCGCCATTGTCATTGTCGCTTCATCGCCCCGCCGGGAACGCGGGCACATGGGCACCGGCTCCGCTCCCCCCCGCTGCCACCCTCCGCTCTGCCCCGTCCTCCCGTGCCGTGCCGGTACCCGGTGGCGGTGCCGCTGGTGGCAGTGCTGGTGGCGACGGTAGCAGGTCCCCGGTTCCCGGCGGCGGCGTTGGCGTCACCCACTCGCGGGGCGGTGGCAGGACTCAGCCCCGGGGTGCCGGTGCCATGTGCCAGGGAGGCGGCGGCGGCCGGGAGAGAGCGGGAAGTTCGGTGATGGCGGAGAGCGGAGGGACAGAGGCTCGCAATGAGCCCGGGGGGCGTCCGGGAGTGCCCGCCCGGGGATGCCGCCCGGTGCAGCAAGGCCTGCTGGGAACCGGCGGCCATGAACCCCGGCCGGAGCCGCTCACCGGAGGTAGCCGGAGCCCGGGCCGCCTCCGCGGTGACGGCAGCGGTGGGGCTGCGTCAGAACCCCGGCTGAGTCAACGGCGGGCAGCAGGGCAGCCGCCACCGCTCCCCCCGGGCACCGCCCCGGGCATCGCCCGCCCTGCTGGCCGCTCCTGGGGGGCTTTGGGGGTGGATTAAACCCCGGGAGGAAAAACGCAGGTTTGGGACACGCACAGCAGGGTCCCCGCGGGCTGCCTGCGACACTGGGGCCGCCGCGGTCCCCGAGCCCTGGGGAGGCAGTGGGGAGGGCTGCCCCCGGCCCCCCCAGCCCTGAGGACGGCTCCAGCCGGCAGCTGTTGGGGACGAGCTTGGATTTGGTTTCCCCCCCAAACAAGCCGCTTCGGGCACCCCAAAACCGGCTCCTCCCCATGGCTGCCTACCCCGTCCCTGAGCGGTGCTGGGACTGGAGGAGCTGCTGGTCTAGGTGCTTTCATGCCACCGTGCCCACAGGGCACATCCGCTGTGCGTGTCCCCTCTCCCTCCTCCTCCCCGCCCGGGTTTGGGGTGCGGCGAAAGCAGGAGGCAGGCAGCCGGCAGGTCCTGTGCCCACGGCGGGCGTTTCATTGCTATCGTCCCCGTCCCCCTCTACCACTCGCTCAGCCGAAGGATGATGCTGTCCCCGTCCTGAGGTCTGTACTCTGCGACACCTGCGGACAAAGGCACAGTGGCCCCAGGGAATGAGAGTGGCCGTGGGGGCTGCCCGGGCCCCCCGCTGCCTCGCCTGGGCACCCCCAACAGCCACTCACCCATCTGCAGGCTGGTGCTGGAGTCGGTGAGGAGCTGCCAGTAGCTCCGCTTCTGCTGCTGGGCTTCCAGTCCCAGCACCGTGGTCAGAAAGGGGCCCTGGGGGGTCTCCTGAGTCTCAAACCTGGAAGGGGGGGGGGGGTGGTGGGGGGGGGTGAGGGTCTGGCCCAGCACTGCCAGCAGTGCTTCTGAGACAGCTGAGTGGTGGGGACTGCGGTAAGACCCTGGGAGAGGTGCAGGGCATGTGGCCACCCCAGGGGCACCAGAGGGTCCCGCCGCCCTGGCATGGGTTGCCACCTACGTGAAGTTGTGAGGTTCCTGAGCAGCAGCTGCCCTGAGCACATCCAGGAGGGAGGCGCCAGCAGGTGCAGGCACCAGCTGGTCATAGAGCTGGTGCTGGGGACACCGTGGCAAGGGGCACTCCACCACCAGCCGCACCATCATGGTCCCCAGCATCTCGGGCAGTGGCTCAGGACTGATGGCTGTCAGTGTGTCTGTGAGAAAGATTCCACCAGACACTGATGGACACGAAGGTACCGAGGCAATGGTGGACACCAAGCCACCACTGTGGTGGCATCTGTGCCAATCCCAGCTCCCCACCATTTCCCTGCTTCACTCTGGCTCCTACCTGGCTCCTTCTGGCAGCGCATGGAAGCGATGTCCAGGTAAGAGCGGCCGTGCAGCACTGGCAGCACCTGAGCCATGGTGGCAGTGATGGTGAAGGCATCCAGGTTCTTCAGCAGGGCAGCCATGGCCTGGCCATACACTGTCTGCAGCCGGCACATGTTGCTGGCGATGAACACCTGGGAGCAGGAGGGAGGAAGGTGGTAGGGCAGCAGCCTGAGGTGGGAGGTGGGTTGGGACCAAGGGCACTGTGCTACTGCTGCTGAGCATTGTCTGCCCCAGAGCACCTGCCTCTGCCCAGACACCTACTTCTGCACCCATGCTGGCAGACATGCCTGCACCCACAGCTGTATCTGCACCCACACCTGCACCCAAATCTACACCTGCCTCTGCACTCACATCTGCACCTGTAATCACATCTGTGCCCACACCTGCACCCATCTCTGCACTCAAATCTACACCTGCATCTGCAACCACATCTGCACCCACAGCCACATCCTCTGCACTCATATCTGCATCTGTAACCACATCTGTGCCCACATCTGCAGCCACACCTGCACCCGCACCCACCCCTGCATCCAAATCCACACTTACATCCACACTGCCCACACCTGCAGCCACACCTATCCCCGCACCCACATCTGCAACTGCTCCCACACTGCACCCATGCCCACCCACACCTGTGTCCCAAAACACTCCCACACACCTGCACCCACATCCCTTCCCACACCCCTGCAACCCCCCGCACGTCTCCCCCACCTGCATGGCCCACGGGGTGCTGTAGACGTTGCCGAAGAAGCCGTCGGGGCGCTGCTCCTCCACCATCCTCCTCCTTATCCTGCGCCTGGCTGCCCGCAGCTCCGCTGCCAGCCGGGACCTCACCAGCCGTTCCCGCTCCAGGCAGGTGAATGCCAGGACTACCACTGCCTCTGTGTCTGCAGGGACACACCGTGTCACCCACTCCGGTGCCACACACCCAGCCTGGGGGTGCCACCACCCTGCCTCTCCTCGGGGGGACTCACCCACGGCACTGCCACCAGTGTGTCTGAATTTGTGGTGGTGCTCAGCCTCCAGGAGCCGGCGGATTACCTCCTCCCGCACCCGCTTGCGGTGGGCACACAGCGCCAGGACGCCCAGGCCGTACTGGTAGAAACTGGTGAGGGGGTGGCCGTGCCGCCGGGAGCCTGGGGAGGAGGTGTTGTGTCACTGGGGTGAGCCGGTGGCCCTGGATGTGCCAGCAGAGGGGTGGGTGCCCGTCACTGGGATGCTCTCACCCGCCCAGTCCTCCTCCAGGTGGTACTTCAGCCACGTCACCAGTGAGCGTTGGGACTCGAGATCCGGTGGGGGACAAGTGGCTCGCAGCCCCAGCAGGTACAGCGCCAGCCGCCCGGTCTCCGGCCACTCCGCACCCCTGCAAGCCACCGTGCCAGCTCAAGTGTCCACGCTCCAGCGGGCAGCCGTCACCCGGCCGGTGGAGGAGACACACGCGTGACAAACACACGGGGGCACCCACGCTTACAGGCTGTTCTTGGAGGCCGTGGTGTCCCTGGAAGGGTGCCCGTGGGGCCGGAGAGCTTCCTCCAGGGTCCTGTGGGGATTCGGTGTCAGCAGGGTGCTGGGGCAGCGCTGGGCACAGGGGACATCCCCTAGGGGCACACGGCAGGGACCCCCGCGGGACGTACTGGTTGTAGCGTCTCTGGAAGGTGTCCTGCAGCCGCGCCAGGTACTGCTGCTCCGCGGCCAGGTCGTGGTCACCAGCCAGGCGAAGTGCCAGGTAGACACTGGGGTCGGGGTCCCGTGCCGGGTCCGATGCCAGCCCCAGCAGCCGGCGGCTCAGCGCCTGCACCGCTGCCACTGCTGCGTCCCCCGGGGCGTCTGCCAGCCATGGCCCAGGGAGAGGGAGTGGAGGGTGATGGAGATCAGGAGGGGGCCGAGCCTCAGGCACTGGCCCCGTGGCATCTGCAGCCCCCAGCACTGGTTGCGTGGGGCCACGGTGGTGATGGAGACCCAGCACTCCAGCCCTGCTTTGGCCCCTGTGCCCTCTGCGTCCACCCCTCGAATACCAAACCCTCAATTCCTGTCCTCCATAATGGGGAAGAAACACAGTAAGATATGATGTGAGGTGGCAGCAAGGAATGCCCAAGGTCCTGGGCATGGTCACCCTCCCACTGTGCTCACAGGGCTGGCAGGGCACGGGGATGACACCTCTGGTCCCAGGGGCCCTGTGTGACCTGTGTAGTGGTGGGGCTGTGGGTACAGGAGCAGGCTCCAGGCTTTGGGCAGGGGAAGGAGGCACAGGAATGAGGCTTAACCCTGATGGGTGCTGGGAACAGCTCAGCCCTGGAGGGGCCAGCGTCCTCCCAGGGGCTAGGACTCAGGGCTGGGGCATGGGATGGTGTCCCTCTGTCCCAGCCCTACGCCTCGGGGACCTCTCAGCCACTACAGCCAGCTCAGAGACCTCCTTTGGGCACCATCCCACCTGGGTGAGATGCCCAGCTCCAGTGGGGTCCCACGGTGGAACGTGGGGGACCTGTACTCACCGCAGAGCTGAGCAGACAGGACTGCAGCCTGCAGCAGGACAAGGAGCAGCCACATGCCGAAGCAGGACGGTGGGTGCCGAGGCATGCCACAGCCTGGTACAGCACAGCAGAGCAGAGGCAGGCAGAGCCGGGCCGAGTCGAGCCGAGCCGCTGGGAACGGGGAGGTGTTGTAAGAGGCTGCTTCCGCACTCCGGAGCCGAGTCAGCAGAAACGGGAAAGGACTCGGGCTGGAGGCGAAGCGAAGGGAAGAGGAGGGAAGCGTCGCTGCTCCGTGCAGGGCAGAGATAAGCAGCTGCCAGCTGCTTTGCCCTCCTGCCTCTCTGACCTGGCACAAACTGTTGTGAACATCCCTGGGTTCCATGCCACGGCCGGGGCAGTGTGACCCGAGCTGCCCGTGTGGGTCAAACTGACCAGTCACATTTAGCAAAAAAAAAAAAACCCAAACCAAACCAAACTCGGAGGGAATTAAAACACAGGAGGAGGAGAGAAGATGGTCTCAAGTTGCAGCACAACGGAGGTTTAGGTTGGATGTTAGGAGAAACTTCTTCCCTGGGAGGGTTCTGGAACCCTGGCACAGGCTGCCCAGGGAGGTGGGAGAGTCCTCACCCCGGGAGGGGGTTAAAAGCTGCAGAGAGGTGGTGCTGGGGGATATTCTCTAGTACATAGAGTTAGAGAAAGGTTGGACTCAATGATCCTAAAGGTCCTTTCCAACCACAACGATCCTGTGATTCTAAAGCCTTGGGAATCCTGGGCCCTCTGTCCCCACACCCCACCGCTCCCGGCCCACAGGAGGGAGCCTACAGCCTGGGGACGAGCTAGGGAACTCTGGGGCCGGCGGCCTCCAGCTGCGGAGGGAGGAGGGGCAGGGTCTGAGCAGCGACGGGCAGAGACCTCCCCCGGCGCAGCGCTGCCTGCGCCTCACTGTGGCCCAAGCGGCCCCGCGGCGCCACTACATATCCCAGCGAGCCCTGCGCCGCAGGCCCCCTCCTGCCAGGCCCTTCGGGCTGGCCGTGGCGCGCCTGACCTCCCCGATTTCGCAGACTGCCCACGGCTTCCACTGTGGTCATCCTGTCCCGCTCCGCCGTACCCGGGCTGCCCCCCGTGCTGTCTCCGCGCCCCCCGTGAGCTGCACAGGGCGGCTTTGGCTCCGGCGGGCTCCACGCCTCAGGCGCAGGCAGGGCGGAAACAGGCAGGGGGGAGGCAGGCCGGGGGCCTGCGGCGCACCGGGAGCACGCGGGCGGTGGCGGCGGGGCCATGGGTGGGCTGGAGAAGAAGAAGGTACCGTGAGGTTCTCAGGAGCCTTCACCCCCTCCCCTTTCCCTGATCCCCACTCAGCGGCCACGTTCGCGCTCGGCGGTGTCCGTGCCCGGCCCAGGCCTTCCCGCAGAGCGCTCCCCTCGGCCTGCTGCCGTCCGTCCCCCCCGGTGCTGCTACCCAGCTCTTGATACCAGTGAGCCGGGTGCCCTTCTGTGCTGTGCCACCCGTTGCCAGTGATCCCCCTTGGCGATGGCAGTGCCTACCTGTGTCCTGTCACTCCCCCCGGTACCCGGAGGCCACATTTCATATCCCTCCCACCCCGCCGGTTCCCGTTTCTTGTCCGTGTCCAGCCACAGTGGCTCCGGGGCAGACCATCTCGGTCGCGGGGCAGCCTGAGCGTCTCCGGTACCGAGCTCCCCCCGACACCCCCGTTTCTCCCCAGTACGAGCGGGGCTCCGCCACCAACTACATCACCCGCAACAGGGCACGGAAGAAGCTGCAGCTGAGCCTGCCCGACTTCAGGTGTGCTCGGGCACCTCCGGGACCCCCGCAAGGCCTGAACCCCCACCCTGGGCTCCCCCTAGATCTCCTGAACCCCACCCCCAACTCCTCCAGAGCCCCTGAACCTTCCTAGAACTCCTGAAGCCCCATTGCCCCCTCCCCCCCGAGATCTGAACCCCCTGTGACTCCCTGGGATCACCTTCAACCCCTTGAACTCCTTCATGGTCCACATGAACTTCCTTGGGCCCCCTTCCAGGATTCCATAAACAATCCTTGAATCCTGCTGGAATGCCCCAGAGCTCCACTTGAACCGCCCCAGACACCCTGAACACCGCACCTCAGATCCCTCTAGAAGTCCCCTGAAGCCCCTCAGATACATTTCAGACCTGAATTATTCCCAGACTATCCCCAATCCCCTGAACCTCTCCTTGGGACCCCCAGACCCCTCAGCAGCAGACCAAGCCCTTGGTGGGTTTGTGGGGTGGCCCTTTCCATAGGGAGCATGACAGTGTGTCCTGGGGTTTTAGGCTACCCAGTTTTGGGGTTCCCTTCCCCAAGGAGGTGGCAGCAGTGGAGAGGAAGGCCCCAGGGTCCTCTGCTCCCAGGGGTCTTACCCCTATCACCATCCCCAGGCGCCTCTGCATCTTGAAAGGGATTTACCCCCACGAGCCCAAGCACAAGAAGAAGGTGAACAAAGGCTCCACCGCACCCAGGACCTTCTACCTCCTCAAGGACATCAAATTCCTCCTCCATGAGCCCATTGTCAGCAAGTTCCGGGAGTACAAGGTCAGTACCCTGGGGGATGCCCCGGGGGGGCTGCCCGAGGGGCTGCCTGGGGCTCAGCCTGCCCCACAGACTCCCCCTGGCTCCCCTCGCCCCGCAGGTGTTTGTCCGCAAGCTCCGGAAGGCCTTTGGGAAGAGCGAGTGGGGCACGGTGGAGAGGCTGAAGGACAACAAACCCACCTACAGGCTCGACCACATCGTGAAGGAGAGGTGAGGCAGCAGCAGTGCCTTCCTCCTCTGCCCACAGCTCTCCCTCTGCTCATCTGCACCCCTGGAGGCTTCCCCACCTCATAGGATGGTGGAATTGTTTCGGTTGGGAAAGACCTCTGAGGTCACTGAGTCCAACTACCAACCTAAGGCCACCACCATCTGAGCCCCAGTGCTGCTGAGCTCCCCAGGAAGCCAGGAGGGCCTGGAGATGGTGGAGCTGGCAGGAGGGTGGTGAGCATAGTTGGATTTCATGAGACTCAAGGTCTTCTCCAACTTAAAGAATTCTACGAGCAGAACATGGAGGCTGTGGAGCTCTGGGGGCTGCAGAGGTGTCCTCTTTCCTGGAGCCTCCACTGTGCCCATCCTTCTTTACTGGAGCCTCCACTGTGCCCATCCTTCTTTACTGGAGCCTCCACTGTGCCCATCCCTCTTTACCGCAGCCTGCACCGTGCCCGTCCCTCTTTACTGGAGCCCTCACCGTGTCCATCCCTCTTTACCGCAGCCTGCACCGTGCCCATCTATCTCTCTTTACTGGAGCCCTCACCGTGCCCATCTCTCTTTACTGCAGCCTGCACCATGCCCATCCTGGAGCGCTGGAGCTTGGTGTGATTCTTTTTCTCCTCCCTGGGCACAGGTACCCGACCTTCACAGACGCTCTGCGGGACCTGGACGATGCCCTCTCCATGTGCTTCCTCTTCTCTACCTTCCCACGGACAGGCAAGTGCCACGTCCAGACCGTGCAGCTGTGCCGGCGCTTGGCCGTCGAGTGGCTCAACTACATCATCGCCTCCCGCTCCCTGCGCAAGGTGAGAGCCCTGGGCTGCCACAGGGCTGAGACCTCCCTGCCCCAGAGCGGGCTGGAGGGATGGGGCTGGTGGCCTTGTGCCCCAGCAGAGCACCAGGCCAACTGTGCTGGCAGCTTCAGGTGGGCAGTGGGTCCCAGCAGGCCATCCGCGACGCTCCTCTGTGAGCCTGCTGCAGAGAGAAAGGTTCCAGAGAACGGGGAGCAGCCTTCCTCCCCCTGAGCCCTCACTCTGCTCCTCACAGGTCTTCCTCTCCATCAAGGGCATCTACTACCAGGCCGAGGTGCTGGGGCAGCCAATCACCTGGATCACTCCCTACACCTTTGCCCATGACGTGAGTACCCAGGAAGAGTGCAGTGGAATCTGCACTGCCACAGCCCCACTGGGCTGGGAAACCTGCAGACCACAGGGCTCAGCTCAGGAGTCATGTGGAGACACAGCCCTGCTCTGCCCAACTCTGGCTATTAGTACCAGTGTCCTCCCCATGGCCGGCTGTGCCCCTGTCTCCCGTGGCTGTCTGTACCAGTCTCTGCGGGTCTTTATTTCCTTTTGTCAATTATTAAAACATTCCCTAATCAGCCATTAAAGATTAACCTGTGGGAATGAGGCTGGTGGCACCTGGGGAAGAGGTGAATCAGGCCCTGCACCCTCTGCCAGGGTGGTTCTGTGGCATCTCCTGTGCAGTCTGGACTGAGTGAGGGAAGAGCTGTGGGTGCCATCGTGCCAGGGCAGCTACATGGCACCTTGCTGAGATCATCTTGGCAGGCAGAAGCTCATCACACAGCAAAGCTCTCTCCTTTCACTCTCAAGCTTTCCAGGGCTTGGCACAACTGGGGCTTTGCAGCTTTCTGGTCTTTGCTGTGGTCCATGCTGAGCTCACCTGCCCAGCTCCTGCTGCATCTTCTTGGCCAGCCAAGTCCTTCCCAGCCAGCTGCTCCTCAGGCGTGGCTGTTGTTCTGGCTGTTGTGGTGCTGGCTGAGTCCCTGCTGGATTTGGCATCTTGTGTGGCTTTGCTGTGACCTGCACTCCTCACCTGGAGGAGTGGGGTCCCTGGACCAAGCCACCAAAGCCTCCATCCATGCTGGGCTGAGGTGCTTGATCTTGTAAAGGTCTTGTAATGACAGGACAAGGGTCAGTGGGTTTAAACTGGCAGAGGGGAGGTTGAAACTGGATCTTAGGAAGAAGCTCTTTACAGCAAGGGTGTTGAGACCCTGGCACAGGTTGCCCAGGGAGGTTGTGGAGCACAGAAGCACAGAACGTGATCACATTCTGTGCTTCTGTGCTCCACAACCTCCCTGGAGGTGTTAAAGGCCAGGTTGGACGAGGTTCAAGGTGTTCAAGTCCAGGTTGCTACCTGTTCTAGTGGGTGGTGTCCCTGCCTGTGGCAGGAGGTTGGAACTGGATGATCTTTGAGGTCACTTCCAACCTAAACCATTCTATGATTCCATGATCTGGCCCAGCAGATCCCTTCATGGAGAGATGGCAGCAGGGTGCAGAGAGCTCTCCTTGCCCAGGGTCTGGCTAAAGCTCTCCAGACCTCACTGCAAAGGAGGCAGGATCCTCCCTGTCCTGGTGGGACAGATGCTCGCCCCTGCAGGGGGCACCTTTGTCCTCATGTCCTCACCCTCCCCGTGCCCGCAGCACCCCACGGACGTGGATTACCGAGTCATGGCCACCTTCACCGAGTTCTACACCACCCTGCTGGGCTTCGTCAACTTTCGCCTCTACCACTCCCTCAACCTGGTCTACCCCCCCAAGGTGAGCTCACCACTCGCCCCAGGGAAGCACCAGGGTGGGCAATGGGAAGCAAACCCATGTTGGAGGGTCACAGCGGTGGAGGGGAGGATGTCTGGGTGCTCCTCCACACCTTCGTCTTTGCCCCTAGATCGATGGACAGGCTGATGTGGAGCTGAAGCCCACGGAGGGCAAAGAGTATGCCATGGATTCAGAGAGCTACCTGGAGGTGAGGGGCACTGGGGTCCCTGGGTGTCTTGACCACAGGCAGAATCCCAGTGTTGTGGGATTTTTTGAAGGGAGCTCTGGAGATCACAGGCTCACAGGATGCCAAGGGTTGGAAGGGACTCAAATAGCTCATTGAGTCCAACCCCCTTGCCAGAGCAGGACCAGACAATCCAGCTCAGGGCACACAGGAACATATCCAGGCAGGCCATGAAAGGCTCCAGTGAAGGAGACTCCACAACCTCTCTGGGCAGCCTCTGCCAGTGATCATTCAGTCCAACCCCACTGCTAAAGCAGAGCACCCACAGCAGCTTGCCTAGCATCACAATGCCCTGGTGGGATTGGAAGCTCTCCAGAGAAGGAGACTCCACAACCTCTCTGGGCAGCCTGCTCCAGGCCTCCAGCACCCTCACACCACAAAAGTTTTTCCTCGTGACCTTCTGGCATGGAGGACTCAGTGTGTGGGGAGCAAGGAGCATAGTCAGAGCCCTGTTTGGTGGAGGATGCTGATCCCAGACTTATGTCCCCTCACACTGGCCAAGGCAGGAGCTGTGCTCAGCCTCAGGGGCCACAGGCCTCCCTTCTGCATGCTGGGCACCCTCCACAGCCTCATGCTGGGCATTACAGGGTGGGACAGCACATGGAGAAGGCTGAATTTCTGTCTGGTCTCTTGGTCTTTTGACCTCACGTTCTGAGAAGTCACTCGATGAGCCGCCCCTTTACCCATCCTGCAAGCACTGTCTGGGCATCTATCTGATACTTTTTTGGTCTCCTGATGCAGAAACTGTCAGCTCTGAGTGCCAGCCTGGCACGTGTGGTGGCACCAGCCCATGAGGATGAGGTGGAGATGGATGAGTTCCCAGTGGAGGGGGTAAGAGCCTGGTGAGGGGGTGGGCTCAGCCCTGGCCTTGAGTGATCCTGTCTGCAGGCTGCCAGCCTCTGCCCAGGCACAAGACATTGTACAGGCAGGGCCTGGCGCGGTGCGGAGAGAGACCGGCAGGAGGGTGGGGACAGCACTCCTTGCAGAGTGGGGCTTGGCAGCGTGGGGAGGAGGCTGAAGGCTTTGCTCTGAGCAGGAGACATCAGAAGAGATGGACACGAGGAAGAAGGAGCAGGAGGCCCTGGAGAAGCAGAAGAAGCTGTTTGAAGGGCTGCGCTTCTTCCTCAGCAGGGAGGTGCCCCGCGAGCCGCTGGCCTTCATCATCCGGTGCGTGGTGCCCAGGCTCTCCTGCTCCCTCAGCCCTGCTCTCAGGGCTTTCAAGGCTGAAGTCCTGAGGTCCCGTGGGTGAGGGGGCCTGAGGGCCCCCTCCTGCCTGACTCCTCGGTGGGTTTCGCAGGTGCTTTGGTGGCCAAGTCTCCTGGGACAAGTCCCTGTGCATCGGTGCCACCTACGGGGTGAGCGACCCCTCCATCACCCACCACATCGTCGACCGGCCGCGCCCGGAGCCGCAGCTGGTGGGCAGGTGGGTTGGGGCAAGTGGCCTGTCCCCAGAAGGGCTCTGTGGGCTAGCGGGTGTCCCTGGCTGTCCCACATGCTGCTCCCTGTGCCTCACAGGTGCTACCTGCAGCCTCAGTGGGTGTTCGACTCGGTCAATGCCAAGATGTGTCTGCCCGTGGCTGACTACTTCCCTGGAGTCCTGCTGCCACCACATCTCTCGCCCTTCGTGACGGAGCAGGAAGGGGACTATGTCCCTCCTGAGAAGCTGAAGCTGCTGGCCCTGCAGAGAGGAGAGAACCCAGGTGATGTGAGGCTCCAAGCTCAGAGGAGTCAAGGAACCCAGCAGGGCTGTACTTGCTCTGGGCTCTCCTGTTGGTAACAGTGGTCTCTCTGTAGATGAAGAGAGTGAGGAGGAGGAAGAAGAGGAGGAAGAAGAGGATGACAATGACAAAGAAGAGGAGGAGGATGAAGATGAGTCTGAAAAGGAAGAAGAAATGAAATTAAAGAAGATGGAAGAGCAGAAGACTCAGAGCAACAAGGTACAGGGTGGGAGCTCCAGGAGGAGGCAGCTTTGGTGAGTTCTGTCCCTGTTGGGCTCTTGCTCACTGTGGGGTGCCCTGGCCAAGTCCCTGTCCTGGCACCACTGTGGCTGTGCTGTTCCTGAAGAGGTCCTGGAAGCACTCCCATTCATCTGGTCCTGCACCCATGCTCCCATTCCCGCCCAGTACCTTTCTTCCTGGTCTGGAAGGTGGTCCCCGGTGAATGGTGTGGACAGGTCTGTCCCCGGGGAAGGGTGCCCAGGGGCCTGAGCTCTCTGTCCCCCTGCAGGCGCTTCCCGTGAAGGTGACTGCTGGCAAAGTGCGTCTGGAGGACAGGAAGCGCCTGGAGCAGGAGCAGCAGAGCGAGGAGAAGCGCCTGGCCATCATGATGATGAAGAAGAGGGAGAAGTACCTCTACAAGAAGATTATGTTCGGCAAGAAGCGCAAAGTCCGAGAGGTATGAGAGCAGGGTGGGCCGTGGGGTCCACTCCCCGACTCAGCTTGCGGGCATCGCACAGCCACTAAAGCCAGCTCTGTCCCTGTCCTGTGCCAGCTCTGGGCTTCTCCCTGTAGCTGATGAGGCTATGGAATGAGGGTGGGCAAGGGTGAGGCCCCACAAGCCTCTTCCCCAGCATCTGGAGTACTGTGTTCTGGAGCCCCCAGCACAGGAAGGACATGGAACTGTTGGAGCGGGTCCAGAGGAGGCCACAAAGATGCTCAGAGGGCTGCAGCAGCTCTGCTATGAGGACAGGCTGAGAGAATTTGGGCTCTGCAGCCTGGAGAAGAGAAGGCTTCCAGGTGACCTTAGAGTAGCCTTCCAGTATCTAAAGGGAGCTACAGGAAGGCTGGAGAGGGACTATTGACAAGGTCTTGCAATGCCAGGACAAGGGGCAATGGGTTTGAACTGGCAGAGGGGAGATTTAAACTGGATGTCAGGAGGAAGTTCTTTACAGTGAGGGTGGTGAGACACTGGCACAGGTTGCCCAGGGAAGTTGTGGCTGCTCCCTCCCTGGAGGTGTTCAAGGCCAGGTTGGACGAGGCCTTGAGTGACCTGTACTAGTGGGAGGTGTCCCTGCCTATGGCAGGGGGTTGGAACTGGATGATCTTTGAGGTCCCTTCCAACCATACCATTCTATCACCAGGCATGGGAGAGCTTCTCAGGCTCCCTTAAGGCCACGGTTCACATTTGGCAACCCAAGATGCTGCTCTCTTTTCTCACCCTTCCGGCAGCAGATGGGTCCAGCTGGAGGGTTCAGTGGGGGCAAGGATGGAGCAGCTCTGGGTCTGGCTGCAGCTCTCCGGGGTTCCTTCACAGGCAAACAAACTGGCTGCAAAGAGGAAAGCTCATGACACTGCTGTCAAGGAGGAGAAGAAGAAGAGCAAGAAGGCACGGCGAGCCTGAGGGGGGCCCAGGACCCCCACACCCTATAGGGGCCATCGTGCGTGGGTGGAAACTCCTCAGCTTTGCTCTGGGGCCAGACCTGCTCCCTTCAAACACCTCTCACCCATAAATGCACCTCCTGCTGCGCCTTGCCCGCAGCTCCCTCCACCGCTGCTGCTGCCCACCCGTGCCTGGGCTGTGGGATGGTGCCACAAGGACTGCCCTCTTCTTGCTGGTGCCACCTCTGCTTCCTGACCCGCAAGGAAGGGTCAGGCCAGGCCAGGGAAGGGTCTGAGTTCTGGCTGGTCCCTCCAGAATTCTTCCTTTTGGATTTGCACAGCCGTGGCTGGCGGAGCTGAGCCCTGTGGCGGGGCAGGAGCTCCCCAGGGCTTGGTTCTTCTCTTGTGTTGTTTTTAATTAAAGAAAATGGATGCTTCCTTGATGCTGTGTGGGGTCTGTTCCCTCCTGGCCGTGGTGAGGTAGCACTTGAGGCTGCACTTGGTGTCCTGGGCATGGTGAGGAAGATGTGGATCGGTTCATCAGATGCTTGTGGGGCTGGAGATGGCTTCTCCTGAACTGAGTGGGGAGGTTGTATCTGCTGGGAGGTGAACTAGAAGGGACAGAGCTTGAGCACTGATCCAGATGCCACAACCCATGGGCACCATATCTGCTACCTTGCTCCTTGTGACCCTTTGCCAGTCCTGGATCCCAGAAGCAGGTTTGGGGAGGGTCAGCTCCATCCCAACTGGGTACCAACTCAAGTCTATCTGATTCAGACAAGGAAAGAGCCAAGTCTTGCCCCTTGGGAGGAGCAGCTCCAGGCACCAGGACTTGCCAGGGGCCACCAGGCTGGAAAGGAGCTCCATAGAAAAAGGACCTGGGCACCAACCAGACCCTGAGCCACCCAAAGGGGACTAATGGTGCTGCGTGGGGAGTGTCGGAGAAGGTTGAGTGAGGTGTCAGAGGCTTTACCAAAGTCCAGAGAGGCAGTGTCTGTGAGACTTCCCTCATACACTATGTGGATCCCCTTTTTGTAGAAGGAGATCAGATTAGTCAGGCAGGATCTGCCTGTCATAATCCCATGGGCATGGGCTCCTGTTGTCCTGTTAGTGCCATGCAGTGTCACTCAGGATGTCCTGCTCCATAACCTTCCCTGGCACCCAGCTCAGACTGACAGGCCTGTAGTTGCCCTTGTAGATTGGTTTCACATTTGCTGGCCTCCACTTGGATGGAACCTCCCTGGTTAGTCAGGACTGATGACAAATAACAGTGGGCAGCTTGGTGAGCACAGCTGCCAGCTCCTGAAGTACCCTTGGGTGGATCCCATCTGGTCCCATAGGCTTGTGCACATCTAAGTGGCACCACAGGTCATTGGCCATTTCCTCCTGGATTGTGGGGGCTGCTTTCTGCTCCCCCATCTCTGTCTCCCTGTTCCAGGGGCTGAACCCTTATGGAGCAACGGAGAAACACTGAGGCAAAGCTTCAGCAGCTCAGCCTGTTAGAATCAAGAGAATTAACCAGGTTGGAAGAGAGCTCCAAGCTCACTCAGCCCAACCTATCACCCAGCCCTACCCAATCAACTAGACCATGGCACTAAGTGGGATGGGAAGGTGAGTGGCTGGAGCAGGCAGCAGAATTCTGGGGAGTGGGGGTGTGTGTTTGATCCAGCAGCCATTCCCAAAGGCTAACAGGGCTGGGGGAAAGGGGGGGGAGATGGGCAAAAACTCCCAGGCACGACTGCAGCGGGGCTGGGTGCAGCTGGAAACGCATCAAGGAAGGGCTGGGAGGAGGCTGCGCACTGGCCGAGCGCTCAAGTGGCACTGCCTCTGAGCAGGCACAAATCTGTCCCCACTCCAGCAGCAGCTTCTGCCTCCCCCACGGCGGGCAGCCGCGTCCCAGGGTTGGATTCTTTGTGCTCTTGCTTGCTCCTCTCCGTTGCCCGGAGGTGCCCCTTGCCCTCCGCTGCCCGCGGCCATCCTGGCATGGCCTCAGGCTTTAAATCCCGAGAAACCAGATGGGATCCCTCATCCTGGGGCGGCGAAACTGGGAGATGTCTGTCCTGGCAGAGCAAGGACATGCCAGTAGGGTCAGAGTGGCTGGGGGATGGCAGCTGTTCCTGCCATGCTGGAGGACGTTCTCGCTTTTCTAGTCCCTCAGTTGTGCAGATTAACCTCGAGGTGAGAACCGGTGCCGCCGAGGCAGGGCAGGATGTGGCAGCTGCCTGCCCACCTAGGTGCTACCACCCTCGTGGGGAAGAGGTCAAAGCCCCAAACACCTCTGTCACAGACAGAGGCTCAGGTGGGTATGGAAGCACAGCTGAGGGGTGCCCTGTGGTTATGGCACTGAGTGAGCCCTGGTGTGTTGGATGCTGGCACAGCCACCGCTCCCTTGCCGGTCTGAGCAAGCGCCTGGGGCCATCACCTCCTGTAGCAGCAGCGAGCTGGCTTTGAGAGTGGTGAGAAGTGCCAAGGCCGGATCTGGGCACACAATGGCCTCCTCTCCGCCCCATCACGGAGTGATGCCGGATGGCGCCGGATGAGTGGTCCACAGGACCCGCTTACCCCGCAGGGTGGAGGTGCAGGGTGGTATCCTGGAGCAGCGCCACTCCTCAGACCCCTGCGGGTGGGGCACACAGCGACACCGAACTCCTGGCACAGCCAGCGGGACCTGGGAAAGGCTGGCGGCAGCGTGGCGGCGGCGTGGTTATTGTGTCAGGGGTGGTGGAGCACAAACATTGCTGCTATTAAGGCCATAAAAGCCATTTAGATACTGCAGATAGTGGGAGGGAGGACCTGTGGGAAAGATGGAGAGGAGCAAAGGGAACATCGCCAAGACACCCCCGGGGATCAGGAGGCTGGGTCGGGGTGCAAAGGACACTCTACACCTGAGGTGAGCTCTGGCTGCAGGAGGTGACGGCCTGGCTGCCATCCAAGCCACGGGAGGAGGATGGTGCCTCGTGAAGAGAAGCCGAGTGCCACCACCAAGGGATAGCCATCGTCACCCGCTCGGCCGGCAGCGCCCCGCCACCGTGGGTGCTGGCTTGTGGGGCCAAGCCGGGCTGGGGGCTGGCGGTGGAGGGGAGCAGAGGGGTTGGCGGTGACAATGTCCCTGTTGAGGCCGGTGCTGCAGATGGAGACAAATGTCCCCCTTGTTCTCAGCTCTGGCAGGCAGCGGGATGGCAGCGGGCTGAATGCCTCCTCTGTGCCGCTCCGAGTGGGTGGGGAGACGGGAGGCTCGGGGTGGCAGCGGGCACCCAGGGCCTGGCCCGGCGGTCCCGGGGAGCCGGGCAGTGCCCGGCCGGAGCCCCGCGTCCCTCTGGGCAGTGGCTCTCACTTCTTTCTCTCTTTTTCCCCCCCTCCCCCGTTCCAAGGCCAGCGATACGGGGCCAGGATCCCAGCGATGCCATAAGGACCGCGGCTGGCAGAGAGGCTCTGGAAGAGGTGGCACTTGCGGAAGCAGCCTGGAACGAGCTTATTCCATGTCGGAGCAGCACCAACACCCCTGCCCCGTGCCACCCACTCCCCCTGCACCCCGGCCAGCCCAGGAGAGGAGAGGAACGGCTCGTCGAGAGCAGATTAAGCAAAGGAAAAGGTGAAATTTGGCAGGCAATGGGATGCTCGTGGGGTGGCTCTATGGGCCAGGGTGCTGGAGAGTGCTTGAGGATGGCTACTGGCACCTATGGGTGAGTGTAGTGGGGGCGGAGGGATAGGAAGCACCATGCCCGCATGAAATTGAGCACGTGGAAAGAAGAGGGTGTTGGTGGGCTTGTAGGGGCAGGAGGAGCAAGCAGCAGGTGGATGCACCTCAGGTGGTGTGAGTATAAAGATTTGACCACAGAGAAGCGATTCCCTTAGGGCTCAGGAATGTCCCAGGGGACAAGCTGGGACATGGGGAGAGGTCAACGAGGTGGAGCCGACTCGTTGTGGGGGGGAAATGGCTATTGGGGTCGCGTCCCCCCGCTGGGAATTTCCCCCGGCTGGCTGCAGGCTTTGTCGCCGCGGGTGGCGCAGGCTGAGGGGAGCCCCAGGAGCAGCGCCGCGGTCGCAGCGTTTCTCCTCTCAGCGATTAATGATTAATCTGCTCGTTGAAGGCAAAGTCAATAGAGTGACTGGGTTGGGAACTGTTTGCCAGAACCACGCCGAGGCAGCCAGCCCGGCTGGAGCAAGGTATCCTCCTGGCATCCCAGCACGTGGGACTGGGCTGCTGTGGTGTCCCAGGGGCATTTGGGGGTCCCACCACTGCACTACCAGCCGAGATGGGGGTTCATGGGGCCGGAGCCAGAGCTGACAGCACTGTGCCACATGACCCAGTGGCCCAAGAGCCTGGAAGATGCAGCTTCACTCTTGGCTGGCAGCACCCACGCAGGTGGGTGGGTGTCCCATCTGGCACTGCCAGGCTCTCACCAGCACCTTTGTCAGCTGTCGCAAATGCCGTGGGTGGTGATCATTGTCTAAACCCAGACCCTGGCTGCTCCCGGGCATGCAAAACCCTCTTCAAACCCATGCTGATTTTGGGATAGGGTCCCCTGCTCCCTCTGCAGTTACACTGTGCCCCGTGGATTCCTGCCGTGCTTGCCAGCGGCTTGGCAAACTAGCCAGGAAGGGGCTGGATGTAGCCAGCCCTACCTCAGTGGTCCCTGCTGCTGGGCAACAGGATGGGGGAGTGCTTGGGCAAGCTCGCGGGATGCAAGCAGGTCCTCCCACCCCATCGGCATCGTCCGGCTGTTGCTGTGCTAGGTGCCAGGATGAACTGCCTCCGTGCTGGGTGCCAGGATGAGCCGTGCCCAGCACCCAGCCGCAGCCTGGGGCTCCGGTTGCATTTTCCATTCATTATTCATCGAGCTGGAAATCTCAGTCCGCCGCACGAGGTGACCGGGTGGGGGGAGTGCCGCGGAGAAGGGGAACGGCAGCAGGAGCAGCAGCCGGGGCTCACCAGAGCCTGGGCACCCTTTGGGTAACCTCCCTGGCCACCCTGCGGGTAACCTTCCTGCTTGAGGGTGAGCTTGGAAATCCTGGGAGGTCTTTTGCTATGTGAGAGGTCGGGCGGGGGACTAAACTGCGTCTGGGTGCGAACCACAGCTCTCTGAGACAGCATTTCGGAACGATCTGCTGGAGCGAGGTGGCTCTAAGCGGGGGATGCTGCGGTGGGCACGGTGGGCACCGGGTGTGTTGTTGTAGGGGTGGCACTCAGAGGGCAGCTGGGAGCACGGCCAGGCTCGGCCCGAGGATGCTGGGAGCCGGAGCGATGCCAGAGCGAGCTCAGCGATGCTGCTCTTGCGGCCGCTGAGTTGGGGGGTGCCAGGCTGGGGAGGGACTGCGGCTCGGGGGTGCTCGCAGGTGCTCTGGGGGTTCCGATCACGGGTGGCGTGTCCCTTTGCCCTGCCGCGGTAACGGGTGGCGTGTCCCTTCGTCCTGCCGCAGAGGACAGCCCTGCTGCAATGCAGCGGCTGGCGCGGCCGAGCCCGGCGAGTCGCAGGCTGCGGTGAGCAGGGACAGCAGGCGGCTGGGCAGGTGTGCTGGTGGGGTAAGGGAAAGAATGGCACCGAGGAGGGGCAGAGGGGCTGGGCACAGTGTGGGGGCTGCCTTCTGCCGGGGCTGTGGTCGTGCATCCACATCTATGTGTGTGTGTGTATGTGTGCACGTCCTGGTGTGTCCGTGAGCACTCCTGCGGCTGCAGGGGGTGTCCGTGTGCAGCAATGTGTGTGGCGAGGGGAGTGCTTGTGCCCCTGCGTGTGTGTGTGTGCTTGGGGGTGGGGAGGAGGAGGAATGCAGGAGTGCATACACGTGTGTGTTACATGTTCATGTGTGTGCACGTGGATGCATGAACATGCCTCTGGATGCGCGCACACAAACACGCAGAGATGTGCATGCACACACACACACAAACCTGCACACCTGTCTGTGTCCCAGCTGTGTGCATGCACTCACACACACAAACCTGCACACCTGTGTCCCAGCTGTGTGCATGCACTCACACACACAAACCTGTACACCTGACTGTGTCCCAGCTGTGTGCATGCACTCACATGTGCATGCACTCACACACACAAACCTGCACACCTGACTGTGTCCCAGCTGTGTGCATGCACTCACACACACAAACCTGCACACCTGTCTGTGTCCCAGCTGTGTTGCATGCACACTCACACAAACCTGCACACCTGACTGTATCCCAGTTGTGTGCATGCACTCACACAAACCTGCACACCTGTTTGTGAGGAGGAGGTATCCACAACCTCGGTGTTGTTCCAGTGTCTCCCCACCTCTCACTGTCAAGAATTTGTCCTACTCTGCAGTCTCAATCTGCCCTCCTCTGGCTTCAATTCATTGCCCTCATCCTGTCACTCCAAGCCCTTGTCAAAAGTCCCTCCTCAGCTCTCCTGGAGCCCCTTCGGGTACTGGCAGGCTGCTCTAAGTTTTTCCCGGAGCCTTCTCTTCTCCAGGCTGAACAGCCCCACCTCTCCCAGCCTGTCTCCATAGAGGAGGTTCTCCAGGCCTCTGATCATCCTTGTGACCTCCTCTGGATGCTCTCCAGCAAGTTCCATGTCCTTTTTGTGCCAGGGGCACCAGGACTGGATGCAGTGCTGCAGGACACGTAGGGATGTCTGCATCTCTCTGTGTCTGTCAGGACCTGGAGTGCACACCAGCGTCCCCCTGTGCATGCACGTGGATGTGAGCACGCACACGAGTGTCTGCATCCCAGTGCATGTGTGCATGTCTGTGTATGCCAGTGGGCAGCAAGTTCTCTATGGGACAATAGTGTGCCCTTGTGGCTTCACACAGGATGCCCCTTCTACAGCTGGCAAGCCCCATGGCACAGCTCCCTTCTGCCCCCATCTCCGGCCTCTTGGCCTCTCACACTGCTCTTGCCTTGGGCCAGCACTGGAAAGCCTGGTGAGATGCTTCCCAGGACCTGCCATGCCCGTGAAATGTTTTGTTGGCTTGTGATCCGGGTCACACAGTCCCCCCAGGTGCTAATGGCTCTCCTCTGCTCTCCTCTGCGGCCACAGGTGACCAGGATGCTGCACCATGGGAAACACTGGAGGTCCATGTGCAAGGGGCTCGTCCTGGGGACCCTCCTGACCAGCTTCATGCTGCTGCTCTACTCCTATGCCATCCCCCCACTGCAAGTCAGCGTGACAGAGTGAGTGTGGGGTCCTCACGTGTGTCCCCTGGCAGCTTGGCCACCCTCTTTCATGTTGGACACCTCAAAATGGAGTGGTCCTCAGGGCACTTCATGGCTTCACACCAAGATGTCCCTTTCCTACAGCCTCCTGTGCCCTGTCCTGTGGGTGTGGGGAAGATGAACCCCATCTCCCTGAAGGGCTAGGGACACTCATTCCAGGGGGTCCTGCACTCAGCTCCTGATTGATGAAGAGGATGAGGTGGTGCAGGAGGTCCACTGCAGCTTCACATCCCCTGGGATAAGGAACAGTATCACAGGAGACGTTCCCTGGTAGCCTGTAGCAGCAAGCAGAGCTGAGGGAGTTACCTGGGTGCTCCTTATCAAGGGTTTGTCCTTCAAGGTGTTTCCCCAGGTAAACTCTAACCCACAGAGGTAGTCACAGGGAAGTTCAGTGCTCCCTGCTCCCCATCATTGCAGCAGGGCTTGGCTCCTGCCCATCCCTCCAGCTGCTCAATTTATCTCTGAGCTTATAAAGAAGATCCACCCATGAGTCTTTGTTAAGCTCCGTGCCAACCTGTGCTGCCAGCTCAGCAGCAGGGATGGTTGTCAAGGACCAGCTTTGCAGCTCCATTAGCAGTGTTCAAAGTCACTGAGCTCTGTGGTCTCTGTTCCCTGCTCTGGGCATCTCAGATGTCACACAAGGATGTCTGTGAAGCCAGGAGCTGGGATTATTGCTCTCTTTTCTGGGGCACTCCACAACTCCTACAAAGGGCTGAGAGCTTCCAGACCTTGCAAGAGCATTATCAGCTCCTGTCCATGGAGTTACAGCCATGGAGATTTCATCCCAGTGCAGGTCTCAGCATTACCTGTAGCAGAGCTATGATGGCCATGCCTGTTGGGAGGGATGGAAACCCTCTGATCAGGCTGGTGAGGGCTGGACACTGTGAAGCTCTCCACAGCAGCACATCCTTGGTGGCTGGGGTTGTCCAGGAGTTGGGTGAGCTTGGTGGCTCACAGTTGCAGCTGTTATCAGGGGGCTTATGGGGGTGGTGGGTTCTGGCCTGCTCACCAGGGAATCCTTACAAGTGGAGGCCTTGGTCCTGCTGGGCACGTGGCTAGGGGTGAAGGGAGCTCTTCCCAAAGCCAGGCTCATTTCTGCCAGGGAGCCTGGGGGGTGCTGGGACAAAGCATCCATCTGCAGGTCCAGCACCCATCCCCAGCTCTAGCACTCATTCCCAGGTCCAGTATCTGTCCCTAGGGAGAGCACCTGGGAGAGCAGGANCCAGCGTCCACCCCCAGCTCCAGTGCCCACCCCCAGCTCCAGCAGGAAGAAAACAGGCCAAGCCTTCCCGATGGCTGTGCCACACTGTCCAAGCTGCCCTGACCTCAGTGTTCCATCTCTTCTCCCAACCAGGCTCCCCGTCCCCTCCTCCTGCTCCTCCTACTCGGCTGCCAACAAGGTGCCAGCAGCATCCAACAGCACAGGCAGCCCCCCGGGGCGGAGCTGCTCGCCCAAGCTCAACATCATGTTCATGAAGACCCACAAGACGGCCAGCAGCACCATCCTCAACATCCTCTTCCGCTTCGGCGAGAAGCATGGCCTGAGATTCGCCTTCCCCAACGGCCGCAATGACTTCTACTACCCCTCCTTCTTCGAGCGCAGCCAGGTGCAGCACTACCGCCCGGGGGCCTGCTTCAACATCATCTGCAACCACATGCGCTTCCGGCACCACGAGGTGCGCAGCCTCCTGCCACCCGACGCCGCCTTCGTCACCGTGCTGCGGGACCCTGCCTACCTCTTCGAGTCCTCCTTCCACTACTTCGGCCGCATCATCCCCCTCACCTGGAAGCTGACCGGGGAGGACAAGCTGGCAGAGTTCCTCCGCGACCCCTGGCGCTACTACGACCCCAATGGGTTCAACGCTCACTACCTCCAAAACCTTCTCTTCTTCGACCTGGGCTACGACAACAACATGAATGCTCACAGCCCGCTGGTGGAGGAGCACATCCGCGAGATCGATCGCCACTTCCACCTGGTCATGCTGCTCGAGTACTTTGACGAGTCCCTGGTGCTGCTGAAGGAGCTGCTGTGCTGGCAGCTGGAGGACATCCTCTACTTCAAGCTCAACGCCCGCAAGGGCTCCACCGTCTCGCGGCTGACGCCCGAGCTCTATGAGAAGGCTACCGCCTGGAACCTCATCGACGCCAAGCTCTACCGCTATTTTAATGCCACCTTCTGGCGTAAGGTGGAGGCCTACGGCAGGGAGCGGATGGCCAAGGACGTGGCCGAGCTGCAGAGGGAGAACGAGAAGATGAAGAGCATTTGCATCGACGGAGGTCACCCCGTGGACGCCAGCGCCATCCAAGAGTCCTCCATGCAACCCTGGCAGCCTCTGGGGGAGAAATCCATCCTGGGCTACAACTTGAAGAAGAAGATCAACAAGAAGCACCAGAAGCTGTGCCGCAAGATGTTGACACCTGAAATCCAGTACCTGACCGACCTGGGGGTCAACCTGTGGATCACCAAGCTGTGGAGCCACGTGAGGGACTTCCTGAAGTGGTAGGGGGTGGCAGGCACTCTGCTGGCCCCAGGGCAGACCCAGGTGCTTTCCTTTTTCATACTTGTGGTGTCTTGTCACTGGGCGCGAGCAGTACCAGCGGGAGGCTCTGGCACGCAGAAGCAGTCAGGGGGACCCTCCATCGCCCTCCAGCAGGGCCCCAGCTTGGGCAGGAGCTTGTGGTGGGGCTGCCATCACCCACTGGCAAGGAGTGAAGCCTATGGCCCAACCCTACCTCTGGGGGGGTCAAGGACTGGGGACTTCGGGGTGTCTTTTCCCAGTAGGATCCACGTCTTCCTTAGGGAAAAGCTGGAGAAGATGTTTATGAAGGACATGGCCTTGCCACAGTGGGGACAGGACATCCATCACCACGTTGCTGAGGACATGCTGTAGATCGGGCAGCATGGGCACAGACATGCCCTGCCACAGCACTGTGAGGTTCTCCTTGCCTGGGTTGGGCAGAGCTGCCAGGAGGGAACCCAAACCTCAAGGGGCTCCTCAAATCACCCCCTTTTCCCTTGAGCCCTGGGTTTGGGGCTGTGTGTTGGACCCACTGTGCTAGTCCATCATGTTCCAGCCCATGAGTGTGATGAGTGCAGCATGTTCTCAGCCACCAGTCCATGGCAAGTGTGACCTGAAGCCATCTGGAGAATGAAGAAGCCACCTCAAAAGCCTCAGCATTGATCAAAGGGTTCATGCTACCTATGGGCAAGGGGCATCGGTGCAGCAGGTCCCCTTCCAGCACCCTATTGTCCTGGTTGGAGGGCCCTGTGGCCCTGGTCCCTACGAGGGACATCCTGGAAGGCCCACGGGGTCTGGTGAGAACTGGTCTGGGGAGGAGGGAGGAGTGGGGTCCGGAGGCCACCATCCTGGTGATGCCATCCCCTGGGCATGGGGGGGGATGCCAAGGATGGGATTGATCCCCACCCCATGGTGGGGACAAACCTTGGGCATCCCAGCCGGGCTGGATGACACCAGCAATGCCACATCCTGCTGAGAGTGGCCCTGGCAGGGCATGGAGGTGGCACCTGCAGCTGAGCCTCCCCAGCAGTAGAGGTCCTCCAACCAGCCCCCAGCCCCTGCTCTGCTCCCTTTGTAAAGACAGAAATAAAGAAGCAGTTCTACTTTTGTAAGGAGCTGGTGGACAGAGCAGTCCTTTGGGGCAGGGTGGTCCAGCTGGGCTGCAGCCACCTCCTTCTTCTGCAGGGGGTGGGAGGGATGGGGACCTCCCCATGCTGAGGAGTGGGGTGGAATAAGGAGCACCTGGATCCATCCTGCTGTCTCCAGAGCTGCCTGTGCTGCTGGGTGATGGCTCCCATGGTGTGCAGGTGCCACCAGGAAGGTCTGTTGGTTGACCAACAGAACAGCCACCACGGGTGACACAACTCACTCAAGCCACCAGATGCTGGTTCCATTGCTGGAGGGTGCACTCCATTTTCAGGGATGGCCTCAAGGCTTGCGCTGGAGCTTAACAGCANAGCCTGGTTGATTCTCTGATTCTCCAGCCAAAGCAGCAGCAGTGGTGGTGTGGACATGTGCACTGGTGACCAGTCTGGAGCCACCACTGGGGTCACCAACTCAAAATGCTCAAGGTGCTGCCTGTGGGTGCTGGAGATGATGCAGGGCTTGGGGCACCTGTCCTTGGGGGAACCTCGGGATCCACAGATGTCTGCC
The DNA here is from genome assembly GCA_013399055.1 of Ramphastos sulfuratus. Classification (NCBI taxonomy): domain Eukaryota; kingdom Metazoa; phylum Chordata; class Aves; order Piciformes; family Ramphastidae; genus Ramphastos; species Ramphastos sulfuratus. The sequence continues at coordinate 9,283 of WBNM01017694.1, read as the reverse complement.
ATGATGTGCTGAAGTCTCCTGCTGGGTGCAGGTGTCAGATCCCAGCTCAACAGCCAGCAGCTTCCACAGAGAGAGGGATGAGGCAGAAGGTTGCCTGCACAGCCCATCTGAGACAGTGTCCCCATGGGTATCTGCTCCACCACCCCTTGCCCACACCATCAGCTTCACCCATGCAGACAGAGTTGTGGTGGAGTTCTGGGGCCATGTGAAACAGAGAGGAGCCATGGACACACCTGTCCTTCACCAGTTCTCTGCCCTGACAGTAACCAAACTCCTGTCCCCAATCAGGCTTGTCCTCGAGAGTGGCTCCAAGTTGGGCAGCAGTAACTCTGCGTTTGCTTGGGGCCAGAAGGTGGCAGGAAAGTCCTGCTGAAGTCCTCTGTCCCAGCAGCCTTCTCCTGTGAGCTTTTGCTCTCAACAAACGGGACCAAGCTGGGACTGTGGGTCCAGGGTTGTGTGGTGGGACCCCAGTCCTGCTGTAAGCAGGAGCACGGTGGGACAGGGATGGTGCACTGAGGGCCTGGACTGTGTGACAGGACTGGGATCATGACTGAGTAGGGGGAAGAAAACTGTGGTGAGCCTAGGACCATGTGTAGAACCATGAGGTGGGACCATATCATGGGGTAGGACAAGGCTGAGTGGTGGGACCAGACCATACAGTGCAGCTGGCACCAGGGCAATTTGGGCCAGGACCATGCATGGGGCCAGGGCTAGCTGCTGTATATGGGACCATGCAGAGGGACCTGGGCCTTACTCAGGACCAGGACCAGGACCAGGACCAGGACCAGACTGAGTGGCAGGACTGAGACTGTGTGATGGAACTAAGGCTGAGTGATGAGTCCCTGGTGAGGGGACTGGGGTGGTCTGTAGGACCTGCCCAGAGAACCAAGCAAATCCCCAGACCCCATCAGCTGGAGCTTGTTGACACCCAGCGTGGGTCTTTAAAGGTCCCCAGGTGGTGGGGCTGAAGCTGCTGCTTGCTGAGGATGATGGCAGTGTGCTGGTGGGTGCTGGTGTGGGAGGCTGTGCTGGGGCTGGCAGGTGAGTGGGGCTGGAACCCTCTGGCTGCTTCCCATGCTCCTCTCAAGTCCTGGTTGCCCTGTGGGGCAGGTGGGTGGTGGCATCCATGTCTGGGTGCAGGAAGGAGGTAGCTGGCTTTGCCCAGTACTGGTTCCTGATGCTCTCATGGACCTGCTGGTCCAAGACTTTGTGGTGGAGTGGAGGCTTGCCCCTTGCATTCCAGGGGCATGGGGTTGAAGCAGAGGGACTTGCTGAGAGCTCCCAGTGCCCCCAGGTCCCAGCAAGTCTGTCAGGACCTGGTTTGGATGGAGGGACTGGAGCCACTGGTGGGCTGACCTCACGAGCAGCTCCTGCTCTGTTCCCCAGCCTTGTCTGGGACCATGGTGCAGGGGAATGCTCTGACTGCTCCCAAGCATGCCTGGTACTGAGGGGGCTGGGGACACTTCACTTTGCTGTGGGCCTCACATTCTTCCAGCACTCGCCACCACAGCAGCTACAGTGGTCCCAAGCCAGGGCCTGGGCACCAAGCCCCAAGGATGTCCTGGCTGGTATTGTTGAGGATGGAAAATGTTGATGTGCCCAAGCCCAGCCGAGCTGCTGGGTGCTCTCCCCTCCTTTGAGATGGTGCCACCACTCTGTACACGAGTCCCAGGGACATGTGAGGACCTGGACTGGGTGTGCCCATCAGAATGTGCAGCTCCAGCTGCTGCATGCTCAGCCCCCACTGGCTAAACCCTGTCCTTGCTGCAGGGACCACCATGGCTTCAGCTGCTCCAGAGCCCTCTGGGCACACAGTGGTGGCTCCAGTGGTGTCCTCAGCCATGGGGATGAGGGTTGCAGTCTCAGCGTTTGCTGCCACCACTGTGACTGGTGAGGATCAGGCCCACCCCAGCTCAGGGGAGCCCATCATGAACTTCACCTTGAGGCTCCTGGATGGTGAGTGCTCTGGACCTTGTGTTGGGTGCCAGTTTGGGGGATGAGCCCACAGGATGGGTCTTATCAAGACCCCTGAGTGTGACCAGCAGCAAGTAGTGTTTTGTCCTGGCTGGCTTCAGCACTAGGACCCCCAGGAGAAGGTGTTCATCCCTGCAGGACCTCACCTCCTACACCTTCCATGAGCCTTGTGCCTTGAGATATTCCCAACTCTGTGCTTGACACCATGATTGGGTTCTGGAGGTCAGCTGCTGCTTGTCACTCTAGATGGGTGATGTGGTCCCTCTCAGCTCTGTGTTGGGAACCAGGAAGGTGCTGGAGCTCCTTCCAGGGACAGGGGAGGGCCTCTGAAATCTGGAAGCTGCAGGTGGCCACCTGACTTGTACACGAGAAGGCAAAGACCCCTATGGGTGGTGGTCTGGCATGTATCCAATGTCCCTGTCTGTGGTGGCTTGGGGATGCCACCACACTGAACCCACTCTCTGTCTTCAGAGGGCCCCAGTGCCATGAAGAAGCCACTGGGGCTCAGCCCCAGCTCTGCCATCCGCCTGCAGGCCAGGGTCAGCTTCAGCCCCAGCATCCCTGTGAAGATCTACGTGGAGCAGTGCTATGGGATCAGCTTAGAGCAGCGGGGACGTCCCAGGAGGGTCTTCATTGTGGTGAACAGCTATGGGTCAGTGCATGGGGGAGGTGGAACTGCTGCTCCAGGCAGCCTGAGCTCCTGCAAGACCACCTGGTGGGAAAGGATGCCCAAGGGCCTGGAGACAGCCTGGGATAGTCTCTGTGTTGCTCTCCTGCCTCAGATGCCTGCATGGGCAGAAGCTGGTGAACGTGTCTGTGCAGCACCAGCCAGGGGAGTCCACCCTGCAGCTCACCATCCTGGCTCCTCTGCTAGGGGATGATGGCGAGGAGGAGGTGAGGTTGGGGTGATCTTTGGCATTGGGATGCAGGCTCCATGGGGGAAATAACCTGGGGCTCCCAAAACACCATCCCCTCCTGGAGCTGCCTGCTGGGGTGGCCTCAGCACCATCAGGTGAGTGGGAGCAGAGCAGAGTCTCTGAGGAAGGACCTGGTGGTGTCTTGGCAGGTCTACGTGCACTGCCTGCTGACGGTGTGGGGACCTGCCAGTGCCCGTGGGCATGGTGCCAGGTCCTGCTTCTACAGCCAAGCCACAGCCAGGTAAGCTTGGTTCTGGTGAAGGGTCCCTGCCAGTGCCCCAGGACACCAGCACCCTTTAGAAGCAGAAGCCACTCATCAAGGGGATGCATCTGGGGGTCCAAGCCAACTCCCTGTGATCGGGATGCCACCTCTCCTCCCGTGGTAGCCAGGTGGCATCACCACAGGTCCTAGCTTCCTCCTGGTACGGATCACTTGGAAAGGTGCTTGGTGTCCCCTAGGGGGCACCTCCCTTTGGGGCGACCAAGACTTGAAAGCAAGGTCCAAGCCAAGACCTGCTGGCCCGGCACTACCGTAGGTCTTGTGGTGGAGGCTTGGTTCCCCTAGACCCCTGCCCTCAGCTCTGCCCTCTCCTCTCAGCTGGCTCAGTGCAGAGGACCCTTCACAGAGTGTCCCATGCCGCTGCTGTGACACTGGCTGTGCCCCTGGTGACCCCCTCTTTGGAGAGCTGCCAGGTACCAGGGCTGGGAGGTGGTGGCCTCGTGTTGTCTGGAGCTCGGGGGGGGCTCCCGAGGCTGGCACAGGCAGTGCTGGCCGTGCCCTCCCACAGGGTTCCCAGGAGAGGGCAAGCTGCACCAGGAGACAGTTGGACCACTGCCAGTGCTCCGGGAGAAGGTGCCATGGTACGAAGGTGAGCAGCCACCCCAACCTCCTCCCCGTGGGCACAAAGCCACCCCCCAGCTGCCGAGGCAACTCCTGACCTCCCTGTTTGGGGCTCTCTTGCTGTCCCCAGCTCCCTGCCGCACGGTGAAGCAGCTCCTGCTGGCTCTCCTGGCCCTGCTGGGCAGTGCCCTGGCAGCAGCCACCCTGGTGGGGGGTCTGCTGGGACTGGCCTTGGCCACCTGGCGCCTGAAGGGACAGCGGCGGAGGCGGCAGCGGCGGAGGCATCCTTGTCCCTTCCATGCTGAGCTGCAGAGTGTGGTGGGGGCCCTGGCCTCGAGGCAGTCAGAGCAAAGGGACAGTGTGGGACCAGACTACCACAGCCTGACACAGAGCAAGGCATGAGCTGGTGACTCCATTCCTCCCCAATAAAAGGTAGCTTTGCTTTCTCTAAAGCTTCTGATGGTACCCTGTGGATGCCACCATGGGCTGGGGCCATGCCAGCAGGCTTGGAAGCCACATCTCGTGGTGGTACCTCCTGGCACTAGATATGGCTTCTAGTTCTGGCAGCATTGGCCCCAGCCTGTGGTGCTGGCTCCTGGCTGGCAGGATTTGGGTCTCTGGGGGCACCACTGAAGATCTCAGATGTGGTGGCAACTCCTTATGGGACCTCCCTGGGGACTGTCCCACGAGGCTGGTAGTGGTTTGTAGAGGGATGGAGGAGTTCCAGCTAGGAGCTGGGGGTGCTGCTAGGGTGACCAGAACTGCTCTGGGGGTGCTGGGACCTCCCCATTCCAGGGTAGGGAGCTCAGCCAGAGCTACCTGTCCCCTCCAGAAGGGCACATGGCAGTGGATCCCCACCAGCTCTGGCATGGCACCTAAACAGCACCCAGCGTGGGGTCAGGTTTGAAATGGTTTATTAGGACCAGCCAAGGGGAAGGGTTGGCCACTCCGGGGCCATCACCTGAGCAAAGGTTCACAGTAGATGGGTCACAGCACCCCAAAACCAGCAGCGTGCCTCAGTGTCCCCAGGGTGGGGGCTCAGTGTGGGGCCGGGGGCTCTCCTGGGGGCCCATAGAGCTTGCGGAGGCTGGAGTCCATCAGGAGATCCACAGTCCTGCGGCAGGAGATGGGGTCAAGGGGGCCCGGGGAGATCCTTGATGGCATTGGCCATGACAAAGGGGGCCAGAGCTGTCCCTCATTCCCCAGGGACCCCGTTCCTGACGTCACCAAGGCCCCAACCCTACTAAAACCAGGCTTAGCGCAGCCACTCCTTGCTAATCCCCAGCTCACGCTAATCTCTGTCCCATGGGGCCATGTCCTGGCTGGACCCAGCCAAAGCCACTTTGGGGTGGGGACAGCACGACCCAACCCAGTCACTCCATGGTCCCCTCCACCCTGTTCCAAGCCCATGCTGGGACCAGCTGCCCTGGGAAGGGAAGTGCCCAGGCTTCTATGGGCTGCAGGGTGAGCTTCCAGGAGGTGCCTCTGCGTAGTCCCCCCCTTACCTGTCGATGGGGGTGACGATGAGGGGGATGGTGGCCAGCCCCAGGGCAGTGGTGGTCCACCGCCGGATGGGCAGTGGCCAGCGGGTGAGGGCACCCAGCACGGCCAGCGAGGCAGCGCAGAGCCGGTTGATGGTGATGCCAGGGATGGCCACTGAGGCCAGGCTCTGCCACACAAAGGTGTCCACCACAGCCACCCCGACCCGTGTGGCCTGGGCAGGGTCCTGAGCGTGGGCCTGGTGGGGACAGGGGAGTGTGGGGTTGAGTGTGAGGTTAGTGTGGTGGGGTGAGGGCAGTTTGGGAGGGTGGGGAAGGGGTGACACTCACAGCAGCAGCTTTCCGGCCCTTGTCGATGGCGTCGGCGGTCACGTAGGCAGTGGCCACGCCGTAGCTGGCCCACACCACCGGCACTGGCACCAGTGGGCGGAAGGATTCGCCCACTTCATTGGCGTAACCTGGGGGTCAGGGAGGTCAGTGGGGCTGGGGCCCAGCTGTGCCTCTGCCACCCCCCTCTGGGGTGTCACTGGGAGCAAGGAGGGATGGATCCTGCTCAGAGGGGTTGGGAGCAGTGGGGTCTCCTTGCTGCCACTGGGCTGGTGGGGGCTGCTCGTAGCCATTGACTGGTCCCAGTACTGGTAGTGCCAGTACCCTGTACTGGTGCTGGTGACTGGTGTCAGTTCCCAATGCCAATACCTGGTGCTGATGACAGTGATGACCTCCCGGAGCCGGTAGACAGCAGTGGTGACAGTGACTGGTACCAGTGACAGTGACTGGTCCCTGTACCCAGTAACAGTGGCAGTATCAGGTGTCAGTGCCCAGTGGTGCTGGTACCCAGTGTCAGCTCTTGGTGTGTGGCGCCATTACCCTGTGTCAGTACCTGGCGTGTGGCACTGTGGTACCATATCCAATACCGGTACCCAGCAGCAGTCAGCACCCGGTGTCAGTGCACGGTACAGTGCCTGGTACCCAGTGCTGCTGGTGTTGAGTGTCAGTGCCCAAGGACAAGTGTCAGTGCGCAGCGCCGGTACCCGGTGTCAGCACCTGCTACTCCACACAGTGCCCATGTAGGTGCCCGGTACAGTGCCTGGTACCCAGTGCTGCTGGTGTTGAGTGTCAGTGCCCAAGGACAAGTGTCAGTGTGTGCTCACGGTACCCGGTGCCGCACCGGGCGTCAGTGCCTGAGGACGAGCGTGTCAGTGCCTGGTGCAATTTCCGGTGCTCAGTATCTAATGTCAGTGCCCGATACCCGACGCGGAGCCCGGGGTCGGCGCCCGGTACCCGGCGCAGAGCCCGGGGTCAGTGCCCGAGGACGTGCCGGTAGCCGGTGTCAGTGCCGGTGCTCACCCAGGTATCGGACCCACGTATCCCGGTAGAGGTCGGGCTCCGCCGTCCCCATGGCGCGCGCGCCTCCAACGCCTCCGTCACTGCGGCCGCCGCACACCCCGCCCCGCCCCCCGAGGCGACGTCACCAAGCCCCGCCCCACGGGACGCACCGGGTGCGAGATGGCGGCGCGGAGGCGGAGCCTGCTTACACAAGTGACCCTCGGAGGCGGGGCCGGCCGCGCTACCCTGCGTCACCCGGCGGCGGTGGTCACGTGGGCGGAAGGTGGAGCCGAGACGGGAAAAGGGAGGGGCAGAGGCTGGTGGCGGCGTGGGGGCTGGAGAGGGCCATGGGCCCGGTTATGGGGCTGAGTGGGGTAGCGGTGCTGGTTATGATATCATGGGGGCCAGCGGGAGCGGGTAAAGGGGCTCAGAGTGCAGCAAGGAGCCGGGGGAGAAAACCAAGCAAGACACAACTCGGTCCGTCCCTTTACTCCCCCACGCCACACAGCAGCTGGGCACAGGACCTACATAAGGCACAGAGAGAGGGGGGACTTTCAGTTACTCTGTACCCCTCCAGCCCCCCCCCTTTGGTGCGTGAGCGCCAGGGGCTCAGCCCCCGTTCTCCATCGTCCCAGCCATCCTGGGGACACAGCAGCCACCTGCCCGACTGTGGGACCTCAGAGGGTCCCCCGCAGTGTGTCGGGGACCCAGGGCTTTGAGGGGGCTCATCACTTAGGACTGTGGTTGAGGGCCACTTCGCTGGGTTTGTCTCCCATGTTCTGGATCTGCTGGGCAGAGGCAGTGTCGGGCAGCAGCACCTCCACGCTGTAGCTCACCTTCTTGGAGTGGAGGTAGCTGTAGGTGTTGTCGAAGCGCAGGACGTCTGCGGGACCGTGGGGTGGGAGGTGTCAGGGACGTGGGGCACACCCCTGGGAGACCCCCAGCAGCCCAGGGGAAGGGGAAGCATGCTCACAGATGCCAGGTACAGAGCAGGTGAGGGACCCGTCCTCTGGCACCATGTGGGAGTTGTAGCGTTGGTTGGGGTACACCTCGGTCATGTCACCTGCCCGCTGCCGCTCCCCAACCTTGGTCTTCAGGTACACCCCAAAACCCACATCGGCTCCCTCTGACTTGAACTGCCACCTGTGCAGGAGGGTCCATGTGGTCCCACGGTAGGGCTGGGGATGCCCCCTGTTGCGTTCCCCATGGCGTGGAGCCCCCTCCTCACCTGAGAACGCAGCCAGGGAAGAGGATCTCGTACTCGACCTGGTGGGACGAGCCGCGGTTGACCACTACCGTGTGCTCGTACTGCTGCACCAGCTGGTCCCGCACGTAGTAGTGCTGAGGGACGTCCCCCCCGTAGTTGATCTGCAAGAGGGTGGAGATGGATGTGTGGGTATGGGGACACCTCCCCAACAAGGAATCAGGGAGGGGACAGTGCCTTCTCTCACCTTGCTTGGGCACTTGGGGTTCCCGTCGGGGTCCGTCAGGGTGCCCCCATACTCCACCGGGATCTGACTGGGGTCGATGTGCTTCTGCAGTTCCTCCTTCCAGTTGGCTGAGGGGTTAGAAGGCAGCAGGGTATGGGGGTGCTCCCTCAGTGCTGGGATTTCAGGTTTAGGGTGCAGAAGGGGATGTGGCGCCCTGGTTTTGGCTTCCACCCCAGCAAGGGGCACCCCAAGGACAGGAGTCAGCACTCACATCCCAGGACCACGACCTTCTTGCGGGTGTCCTCACTCAGCAGGTGCTTGACAAGGTTGTAGGCCACAGGAAAGATCTTGGGGGCTGGGGGGGCAGACAGTGGGCGTTAGGGTGGGCATCAGCAGCCAACTGGGTGGGGTGGGAGCCTGGGGCTGGACTCACCCTTCACGATAAACAGGCGCTTGAGGGACTCGGGGTAATTTTCCTCAAACATTGTCAGGAGCTGCAGGGTGGGGATGGCTCTGGGTCATTTACCCCATCCTATGTACCCACCAGGGCATGGAGGGAGCATGGCAGAACACAGGCTGGGACACCCACCCCCACATCCCCCCACAAAACACCAAAGAGGGAGTGTAGGGCATCAGCAGGGAACTGCTCTTGGGTCATCCCTCGAGGCCATGAGTCAGCCTGGATCCCTGCGTCACCTCTGCAGCCTGGGATGGCCTCAGTTCCCAGCCAGGGAAGGGGGGGGGGTCAGGCAGAGGCCCCTCACCTCCCCGTATATGTCCACAGCTGGCTTCCAGAGGTGCTTCAAGCCCAGGCCCTCGCAGTCATAGACCATCAACACCATCTCGATCTTCTTGCCCAGCTGAGATGGGAGGATTGGGGGTGAGGGCTCAGCTGGTGCCCAGCCCCTGCAGAGACTCACAAGAGGGGGGCTTCTGGCCAGCCCCAGGGACAAGATGGTCCCTGATGGGTTGGTTTCCCCTGGACAGAGCCTACTCCTGAGTATTGGTGTAGGGAGGAGAGGTGCCGTGGGCTGGCATGGGTACTGGGACAGGGACGTGGGCTGGTGGGGGATGGAGAGATCATGGACTTGTTTGGCTGGGGAAAACATCTGTGGACCAGATGTGGACTTCCAGAGCTGACAGGAACGTTGTTTATAACAGCAGAGACAGGACATGGACTTAACGGGGCTGAGGACATTGGATGGTGAGGATGGACCAGACATGGACCTGTGGGGCTGGCAATAACATGGTCTGTGGCAGGGTGGACAGGAGGTGGACTTGATGATCTTGGCGGTC
>WBNM01017693.1:7452-19137 GCA_013399055.1 Ramphastos sulfuratus | reverse complement strand
AGAGGCAGGGCCAGCTTGGAGTGCAGGAAGCTTCCGGAAGTATCTTAAGCATGAGCTTTGCCATGGCCCCTGCCCCACTGCCAAAGCCTTTCTGGACACAAACCCATCAATCCAAGCACAAAAGTCTCTTTAATTTGTCTTGAGGCTCCTGCCGAGGGTTCCAACGAAGCTGCAAGCCCCTCAGGTGTTGTGCCCAGCCCCCGCTGCCCAGGCACTAACAGACTCCCCTGGCCAGCTGCACCTGCCAGTGCCTGGCAATGGCCACAACACAGCCCCTCTGCCCTGCTGCCCGTGCAGCCCTTGGCTCCTGCTCCTAGCCCAGCCCTTGGCCTCTTCTCCGCTGCCTCCAGCCCAGCCCCAGCCCTTGGCACCTCTCCCAGCACCTTCCCCAAGTCTCTTTCCATCCCCTTTCAACAGGGACTCTAAGAGAAAGAGGAAGATTGCACTGCTGGAGCTGGGCACCCCTCAGCTGCCTGTGCAGGCTGGAGCAGGCACCTGGGGATGGCATGGGGTGGGGACTGTCATCTGGGCAAGTTGGCAGGGTGGGAGCCCTGAGTGCCAGGGGCTGCTGGCACAAGGATGCTTGCTGGCAGCTGCTGAATCTTGTCTGCAGCCTGAGCTGGTGCCTCCCGTGCCCCTTTCCAGGCTGCCGCCCAGGATCTCAGGCAGTGCAGCACAGAGCCCCAAAGCCACAGGCACAGGGTAAGGAGATTCTATGTGCCAAGGCAGGCTTGGACCTGGGGCTGTGCTCAGGGCTCCACGGGGGCAGGGATCAGGAGCACTCTGCCCAGCAAACAATGAAGAAAGCCCTAAACAGGAGGAGGTGGCTGCAGACACAGACCTGGCACTGCTACCGGGTGCCGGTGGCAAAGCAGCCACCCAGGCCCTAGCCAGCTCCTGTTGCTGATGTGCCATGGAGCCCCATTGCTCCATGGCTCTCGCCAGGCACCAAAAGGGGGCATGAGTGCCAAGACCCCTGTCCCACAGGTGTGCTCAGCTGCCCAGGGCAGGAGCAACACACTTTCCTGCTTTAGCTTTGGCTTGGGAGGTGCCATGTCAAGCTGAAGCCTGCCAGGGCAGAGGAAGTGGAAGTTGATGTGAAGGAGAAGAGTGCTGAGGAAATGGAAGTAGATATGGAAGGGGAGGAGAAGATGCAGGCAGATGAATATTTGGATGAAGAAATGCAAGTCTATCAGAATGGAGAGGAGCCAAGGGAGGAGGACCAGAGCCCCCTCCCAAAGAGGCACGGAATCCCCATGCTGTGCCCACCCTTGCCTTGGGACATCTGCTGCCAATCCAGGCCTCGGCGACACTGACTTCACCAAGGCCTTGGGGAGCATAAATGCCCTCAAAAAACCACCCAGGTCAGTGGTGCAGTTGCCAGGGACGGGGGAGGATCAGGGCAGTCTTGGACTGCACCGAGGTCCCCAGGCCCAGACATTTGCGGTGCTACAGGGGACTCGTGGTGATGCCACGACAAAGTGAAAGGAAGAGGAGGCACCAGCGCAGCCCTGCCCAGCATCCTGCAGCAGGCAGGAGCAGCAGGCAGGGCCTCGCCCCAGGAGGAGGCGAAGACATGAGAGCACCCAGCAGACAGGTGAGCCCAGAGCATTCCTGTGGGCAGCTGGGGCCAATGCACGCTTGCCTGACCCTCCCTGGCTGAGTGGATTGGGCAAGGTGCCCAACCCATTCCCTGGTCTTCCCCTGGGAGAAGGGAGGCAGGATACCTGCAGCGGGCCAGTGCCCCAGGAGCATGGCAGCTGGAAGCACCACACAGTGCCGGCTTCTTCTGCCATCCCTGCCAGCCTTGCCATGGGCTAACAGTTTGCTTTGCCATTTCAGCGGGTGCAGAGCAGAGGCAGGAGGAGCCACCTCAACCCACGGTGGCTGAAGCAGAGGCCCCAAGAAGGAGAAGGTGTCCAGCACAGCGCCAGAGTCAGGTGTGAGATCTCACCTTGCACCTTCACATCAAACAGCTGCCCAGGAGGCAGGATGAGTTTAACTCAGCAAGCACAGCAGCCTGCTCCTGCTGCTGTAGCCATTCCTTATGGCTCAGCAACCCAAGTGTAACGCTAAGGCCAGCTGGGCTCAGCACTGGCAGCAGAGCCCTGCTGTGCCCAGTGTGGCCCAGGGCTCTGGCACATCCAGTGCCTGTCAGGACAAAGCACAAGCCCCAGCTGAGCCGTTCAGGAACCCTCAGCTCTGCTGGGCCAGGGGCTGCTGGTTGGGCCAAGGGCCACAGCCCTGCCTTTGCTTCCAGCTTTGTCAGAGTTGTGGCTCTGGAGTAGAAGGAAATAGCTTAGAGGAGATTTGCTGTTTGGCATTGGTTTCAGTGATCTATTTCACTGCCCAGAGGCACACCTGGCCCCTGCAGCCCCAGCCCCAGTGCTGCCCCCAAGGCCTTTGCACACTTGGGCTGCAGCACCCCAAGGCCCAGAAAACTGCTCCAGAAGTGACAGGAAGGATCCACAGCCTTAAAAAATCATCCAGTTCCAACCCCCCTGCCATGTGCAAGGACATTTTCCATTAGCCCAGGTTGCTCAAGGCCTCACCCAACCTGGCCTTGCACACAAAGGCACAGGGCATCCAGAACCTCCCTGAGCAGCCTCTTCCAGTGTCTCCTCACCATGTATTACTTTGTGATCTCGACTGACTACTCAATTAATGGTTAATGTGATCTTCCCCTGATGTCAAGGGATGAGAAGGGACTGTTAGGAGAAACTGCTTCCCAAACTAGGCAGTCAGTGTTTACAGCATGAAATAGGAACTCTCTTAAAGCAGGTGTAGTTTACAGTGCTATGCTGGTGTGAGGCTAATTGGAGTATTTTAATGGAGAAAATTATATTATAGGCTGTGAAAAGCAAACACTGGTGATGTCTGCTTCACTCAGAGGCTTGCTCAGATGTGTAAGAACNGAAGCAGGTGGATGATGGCAGGATGAAAGTGCAGCTGCTTTACCACCTCTTGAGGTGAAGATCCCTGTCTCCACAACTGTCTTCAGCAGAGCAAATTTGAGGGAAAAGGAAGTAGAAAGGGGTAGAAAAGCTCTCTTCTCTTCCAGGGTCCTTGTCAGTCAGAGCAGTCCCTTGTCAGTCAGTGCAGTCCCTTTAGCCACCTTCTCTCCAGCAGCAACTGCAGCCTTTCAGACATGGCTGGGGAGCTGAAGGAAGCTCCTGGCTTCACAGTGCTGAGGGAAGGGACTTGCCCATAGCAGTGCTCTAGGCTGGCCAGAGCTGGATAGAGAAGAGTTGGCTTCAGAGTACCGTGGGCTTTCCACCAGCACAGATTGGCACCTCCAGGGAGCACAACCCCATGGCCCTAGGCACCAACTCCTGGCTCCTCACAGGTGCAAACCCCTCACGAGTCAGATCCAAGAGGTGTATTAGGGATGTGAAGATAGACAAATGAGATGAGAACAGAACATTCCTACAAGACACAACTTGAATTCATGTTTATTTTATATATATATTTATATATATATACCCTTGTAGAGATTCAACTGGGTGGGATTTTATCATATACATTTTTGTTTGTTTTGGTATAATACATGAGAAACAGAAAGGGAAACAGCAAATATAAAGGGGTACATTCCTTGAGTGAACTCTGCCACACTGAAGCTGAAAAACTGCATGCAATGGGAAGACAAAGAGAAGGGAAATGGTTTTATTAAATTAAAACAAACAAAAAAAAACCCCAAAAACAAACCAACCAAGGAAGAAGAAAGAGACAACTATCAACAGAACAGCAGCACTAGAAATGGCAAACCTGTATAAATTAAAAGTAAATTCCACTCTGACATCTACTATGGTTTTTAAAGTGCAATGAAGCCTGATTTATTTACCTACAGAATACAGGAAAGATTTTCCCCCACCCCCAAATCGATCCTTAAAAAAAAAACCAACTAAACAACCCTCCAAACAACAACCAAAAACCCCAGACCAACCCAGTAACATAAACCTAGAGGCTATACATTATCCACAGTCCTACAGAGACGCCTACATCTACTCAGTAGCACCAAGAATCTGATATGGGTGTAATTAAAATCAATTAAAACTCAGGAGCAAAGGTCACATCTGTTGGCTGCTTTGCACATCTCCTGCCCTTCGGCAGTGTCTGGGAGGAGAGGCAGCTCTGCCCGTGCTGGAGGTCTGCCCTCTCCCCGTCCCAAGCCTTTGGCAGCAGGCTGCAGAAACACAAACACAGCACAGGGAGAGCAGCTGGGGGGCTGGGGGGGACAGGCTGGGAGCCGAGGATCCGTGTGCGGGGAGGTCTGCAGGGGCGCACGGAGGCAGAGTGCGGAGGGAGCAGGGCTAATGACACGGGGGTGGGTAGGGGTTCAACACACACCAGGAGCCTCTTTGGTGACAGGGTGATAGGAAGGGGAGGCAGGGAAGGAGGGAAAGAGAGTCCCCATCTTGTGAGCCTCTGGTTATGTTGTCTTCCAAGGCTGGGGGGCCTGTGCGCCACAGTTCGTCTGTCCCCAGGTGCCACCCTTCAGCTGGCATCAGTAGCCAAAGGTCTCCTGGGAAGCATAGACCATGTAGAGGAAGCCATCCTCGTCTTTCTCCTGCTCGTAGATCTCCGAGATGGGGGTGGACACACTCACCATGCTGTGCTGGTTCACCAGCAGGAAGAAAGCCTGGGTGGGATTCAGCTGCAAGCGACGCCTGTGGGGGCAAGGGCAGGAGGGCCTGGGTCAGGCCACCTGGCAAAGGCACTGTGATAGCAAGTTCTGCCCGCCCTCAGCAATGCTGCTCACGTTGGCACCAGGCATGCACAGCTTAGGACCTCCTCACACTGCCTTAGACATGGTGCCCAGCAGCCCAGATGGGCACTAAAGCCTCCCGAGTCAGGACTCTGCAGAGCCTCTTTCTCTGCGTGCTGCTGGCAAGGGCAAAACAGAGAGACCTCTTCTGTCTGAACTGAAGAGCAAAAGGGGAGTGGAGTCCCCTTCATCAACTCACAGAGAGGGAGAGATCCCAGTCCTTCACCAGATGCTAAGAACCTGCCCCACCTCAAGCCTCCCAAAGTCTGTACCACCACACTGCAATGCTGTGGTTCTCATGTCCCCGTCCCCACCCTTGGCAGCTGCCCTCTGCCTCATCCCACTCCTCTCTGTCCAGAGCCTGTGGGTGAGGACAGATTCACAGCATGACAGTTGAGGCCTTCCCACTCACCGGATAATTTTGACCAGTTCACTCATGTTGACATGATCTGGGACAAGGAACTTGGTCTTGTCCAGCACTGGCAGCTGCTTCTCCCCTTTATAGCGTTCGATGATGACCTGGGGAGAGAGTCAGTGGGAGGGTTAGCTGCAGTGCACAGTGCCCCAAGGACTGGCCTCAAAGTCAAACACAAATCCAAGCAGCACGAGTGGAAAACCTGGGGTAAGGTCCCACTGTGCTGCAGCTGGGGGTGCTCAGCCTGCAGAAGAGGAGACCTTAGAGCAGCCTTCCAGTACCTGAAGGGGCTCCAGGAGAGCTGGGGAGGGAGTTTGGACAAGGGCTGGGAGGGACAGGATGAGGGATGATGGCTTTGAGCTGGAAGAGGGGAGAGTGAGGATGGAGGGAGACTGGCACAGGTTGCCCAGGGAGGTTGTGGAGCACAGAAGCACAGAATGTGATCTTTGTTGTGCTCCACAACCTCCCTGGAGCTGTTCAAGGCCAGGCTGGATGAGACCTTGAGCAACCTAGGGCTGGTGTGAGGTGCCCCTGCCCATGGCAGGGGAGTTGGCACTGGATGAGCTTTAAGGTCCCTTTCAACCCAACCCATTCCAGGACTATGATTCCTCCCAATTGTAATGGCAGAATTTCTGCTGCTAAGGAGTGCCTGCTGACAGCCACAGCTGCTCCTCTGTGTTCTAAGAAAGAGTTTGGCAGGTAAAAATCAGTCATGAGATTGCCTAGAGAGCTCAGCACATTCCCCCCCAACACTGATCCTCTGACTCTCACTTATTTTCTCCACAGAAAAACACCTCCACAGCCATCAGCTCATGGTCCCCTCCAAGCTGCGACTGAACATTACTTTTCACCAGCAGCCAAGGAGCTCCCACAGAACATTTCTCCCTGCCACACTCAGGTCCTCCAAAAACATTCAGGAGCCTGGCAAATGCCTTTGGAGAGTGGAGGGATGGAGCAGCAGCAGCAGCAGGCGCTAGGATGCCCAGGAGATGGCTCTGTGGAGCCGAAGGATCAGACAGACCTCTTGGAAACCGGCATTTGCCTCTCTGGATCCTTGGGTATCACAATAGCCTCCTTTGGCAGCAGCGGTGTAACTCCTGCTGCCTGCCTGCCTGCCTGCACCAGGACGGGAGCAGTCGCTCTGCTCGGGATGCTGCTGAGCTCCCCAGGCTGCAGGGCTCGTCCCAATGCCCACCAAGCAGGTCCCAGATGAGGGTGGGATGCAAGGTGCCTTGGAGAGAGGTCTGCACCTCTGAGGAGCCCACCCTGGGCAAAGCTGGTGAGCAAAGGGGACCACAGGAGCCCAAGCAAGAGGCAAGGCACTACAGGAAGGCTCTGTGAGTCCACTCGGGTCACGCTGACCACATCTCCTTTTGCTGCTGGGCAGAAGTGCCAGAGAAGATGCCCAGGGAAAGCCAGACACTGCTCCTTCAGCCCCTTCTGTGAGATGGGGACCCGAAGGAAGAACAATTTCCTGCAAGAGGCTACATCCTGCATCACGATGCCCCTTGCCAGCATCCTGACCTCCTCTCCTCTCTCCACGGGGAGGGACAGAAACAAGCAGAACCATCCTACTGCATTTAATTTCAGTCCTTGCACGGAGGAGTATTTGGGTAGAGGGAGGATGAGCAGGCTCAAGGGATGGACACTCACAACAGCAGCACACTGGGATGCTACTCTGGCCACTGGGAAACACAGAAGCAACAGCAGGAATCTCAGGTTTGGAACAGGAGCTTGCATAGAGGGGCAGCTACACAGCAGCTGTTGGTGCACACAGTTGGGCCCTCTGCACCTGGGCTACACCACTGCCCACTCACATCCAGCAGGAACAGAGGTTCTCATCACCAGTCAGTTCCATCCCACAGGGAGAAGCCTCTCACCTTGCCCAAGTGATGAGAAGGATACCCTGGCTGCTAAAGCAGCAGCTGCCCTGTACCCTGAGCAGACAGAGGGCAGGGCATGGAGAACAGCTCCAAGAGTTTCTGCTTCCAGAAGCTGAGCTGCTCTTGGGTAACCCAGCTATGGGGACAGGTGACCCATGGACAAAGTGTTCCTGCCCAGCCTTGGAGGGAAAGACTTCGTCAAAGGCTAACAGAACAACCCTGTGGCCACAGGGTTTGCATACAAAGCCACTTCCTCTCCCACATCCTCTTCCAAGCTGCTGCCTCAGGCCAGGGGGTTCCTCAGCATGGGACATCTGCTCTTGCAGTGGGAACCCTCCCAGACCTCCCTGCAGAAATGACAGGAGCCAAGCTTAGGCTGAAGGGCTTAGGGCAGAGCCTGGGGTCCCAGAGCCATCACAGAAGGAGCTTGGGTAGCATTTAAAAACTTGTGCTGGGGCCAGACTGAAGAGGTAGGGAGCTGGGGGTGTGCAGCCTGCACAAGAGGAGGCTCAGGGCAGACCTCATTGCTCTCTGCAGCTACCTGAAGGGAGGTCGTGGCCAGCTGGGGTTGGGCTCTGCTGCCAAGCAGGGACAGAATAAGAGGACACAGCCTCAAGCTGTGCCATGGCAGGGTCAGGCTGGATGTTAGGAGGAAGTTCTACACAGAGTGATTGGCATTGGGATGGGCTGCCCAAGGAGGTGGTGGAGTGCCCATCCCTGGAGGTGTTTAAGAGGAGGCTGCATGAGGCACTTGGTGCCAGGGGTTAGTTAATGAGAAGGGTTAGGTGATAGGTTGGACTCAATGGTCCTGGAGGTCTTTTCCAACCTGGTTCATTCTGTGATTCTGTAGAAAGGAAAGGGTAGCATGGGGCCAGATCTGGCAGCCACACAGAGGCAAGGCTGCCACCAGCCCATGCCCTCAGGTCCAACCAGCAGCAAGGCTGAGGATGTGTTCCTAGCAGGCACACACACAAATGTGACACACACATGGAGCTGTCCTGTGGCCAGCCACAGAGACCAACAGACCTGCAGAGCACTCACACAAACAGCACCAAAAGCCTCATCCTGTCCCACTCCAGCTGAGCAGGGCAGAGGTCTTTTAGTGGGAAGAGAAACAAACCTTAACCCCCACTCAGCCCCAAAGGTGCTCTGCTGTTGAGCCATCTTGAGTCATGCCAGTCCTGGGCGCTGGGTCTGCAGCTCCTTGCAGGAGCCTACAGAAGGTTGTTCCTTCCTCCATGTCTGTCCTTTGGGTTTCTGTCCAGCACTGTGCTGGGGCAGGGTATGCTGGAAGGTGTCCAGAGAAGGGCCATGAGGAGAGGGCTGGAGCTGCTCTGCTGTGGGGACAGGCTGAGAGAGTTGGGGCTGTGCAGACGGGAGAGGAGAAGGCTCTGAGGAGACCTCACTGTGGCCTTCCAGTATCTGAAGGGGGCTACAGGAAAGCTGGGGAGGGACTTTTGAGGGCGTCAGGTAGTGACAGGACTGGGGGGATTGGATCCAAGCTAGAGGAGGGGAGATTGAGATTAGACCTTAGGAAGAAGTTCTTCACCATGGGGGTGGTGAGAGCCTGGCACAGGTTGCCCAGGGAGGTGGTGGAAGCCTCATTCCTGGAGGTCTTTAGGGCCAGGCTGGATGTGGGTCTGGGCAACCTGATGCAGTGTGAGGTGTCCCTGCCCATGGCAGGGGGGTTGGAACTTGGATGATCCTTGAGGTCCCTTCTGTGATTCTATGATTACCTGGGCTCCCTCTCCTGCCATTGAGTCTGTGCCCTTCTGCAGGCGTGTGGGTGAGGTTTTTATAACATAACTTAGGAGAGAGCTCTCTGCATGGCTGAAACACAGCCTCAGCCCTCCCTGCACGGCTGAAACACAGCCTCAGCCCTGCCAGCAGGCAGGTGGCTCTGCCTTCAGCCACCCTCTGACTCACTAAGGCCTCGCTGGGTTTAGGACTGCAGTGTTTTGAGCAGTGCTTTGCTGCCATTGCTGCCCATCCTGAGCTGTTGCTCAGTGATTTTAGACTCTCCATGGCTCACTGGACCTGGATTAAAGCTTGCAGCTGCTCCTCAACAGGCCTCAGTTCAATGGGCTCCAGAAAGAGAGCACTGGGGCTGAAGCAAGTGAGGGTGATGGGCAGGCATGAGCTTGGTCCATCCTCTAGCAGGGCAGAAACCTCTAGCAGGGCAGAGATGATTTCCAAAGCATCTGCTGAGGTTGTGGATGGAGGACCCAGAGATAAGGCAGGAGGCTCTCTGCTTGGGCTGACTGCACGAGGAGGAGCCACCCCCACCCCACAGCAGCCTGCAAGGAGCACCTGGAGGCTCCTGCCCAGCAGAGCTAAGCATGAGCAGCACCTCACTGCCAGCACAGCCATGCCCTTCTTGGGACCAGCTGCCTGCTCCTCTGCTCAGCACTGCTCAGCACTGCTCAGCACTGCTCAGCAGGGGAGCACAGGCACTTCTGGGAGTGCAGACAGCCCAGGAGGCCCTGGCTGCAGGGATAGGAAAACACCGGGGAGCCCTGGGGGTGTTGCTGAGGATGGCTGAACAGGAGCCAGGGATGCCCAGGTGGCCAAGAAGTCCACCAGCATCCTGGCCTGGATCAGCAACAGTGTGATCAGAGGTCTGGGGATGTGACTGTCCCCCTCTGTTCAGCACTGGTGAGGCCAAACCTTGAGTACTGGGTTCAGTACTCACTCCAAGAAGCACACTGAGGGGCTGGGGCATGGCCAAAGAAGAGCAACCAAGCTGCTGGAGAGCCTTGAACACAGGTTTGTGAGGAACAGCTGAGGGAGCTGGGTAAGGAGGCTGAGGGGAGACCTCATCACTCTCTGCAACTCCCTGAAAGGAGGCTGGAGCCAGGTGGGGGTTGGGCTCTTCTCACATGCAGCAAGTGACAGGACAAGAGGCAACAGCATCAAGTTGTGCCAGGAGAGGCTCGGGGTGGATATGAGGAAAAATCTCTTTCCTGCAAGAGTGGTCAGGCACTGTGCCAGGCTGCCCAGGGAGGTGGTGGAGTCTCCAACCCTGGAGGGGCTTCNCAGGTGGGGTCTGAGGAGAGCAGAGCAAAGGGGCAGAATCCCCTCCCTTGCCCTGCTGCCCACACTGCTCTTGCTGCAGCCCAGCACACAGTTGCTGTCTGGGCTGCACTCACACTGCAGGCTCATGTTGAGCTTTTCATCACTCCAGAGATCATCTCCCAAATCTAGAGAGACTGGATGCAATTTAAGACAAGATCCAACTCAGCAAGGAACATGTCCCATGTTTAGGTCACACATGCTATGGTATTGCAAACACTCCCTTGAGCTACAACTTTCTAAGCTCTCTATCCTCTCAGGAAGAGAAGCAAACACTCAGCTAAGACATCACAAGTACAGCTAAAGAGCAGGACAGCTCATCAGGTCTGACAGGAGAGGAAGAACTGGAGGCAATTCAGCCTCAGGTACACATGTCAAGAAGGTGCCAGGCTCTTTTCAGTGGTGCCCTGTGACAGGACAAGGAGCAATGGACACAAGCTGGAACCCAGGGAGTTCCCCCTCAACATGAGGAAAAACTTAGGTGTGAGGGTGCTGGAGCCCAGGAGCAGGCTGCCCAGAGAGGCTGTGGAGTCTCCTCTGGAGACATTCAAAACCCATCTGGATGTGTTCCTGTGTGACCTGCCCTGGGTGACCCTGCTCTGGCAGGGGAGTTGGACTCCATGATCTCCAGAGGTCCCTTCCATCCTTACCATTCTGTCAGCTCTGGGTGCTGGGGAAGCACAGAATGGCTATGACCATTTGGGCTGTGGCAGGAATCATCCTACCCAAGTCCCTTTGCTTTCAGTACAGCAAAGATCATTTCACACATCTCCCTCTGGGCGGATGCAGAGAAATCCTTACCAGGCTGTGCAGGAAAAGTCAGGTAGCTACTACAACAAATCCCAAAACAACACAAACCACCACCAACAAAACCCCCAAAACCACTTCAGAGGTTTTCCTGCTGCAACAACTTGGAAGCAAAACCCCAGAAAACAATTCAGGTTTTCCTGCTGCAACAACCTGGAAGCAAGATCTGAGCTCAGATCAGTGCCTGGTCCCAAGGCAGTCAGGCAGTTTGCATTTTGCACTCCTGGTGGTGGTTTGCTGCTGAGCAGCAGGCATGCACAAGGTTCTGGAGAGCATCCTGGGTTGACTGAGGGGAAGCAGAGCCTTGTCAGCTCTGTGGCTGGTTGGTGAGGGGTGCCCAGCAGCACAGGAGGGTGATGAGACCTTATAGTAACCTTCCAGTATCTGAAGGGGGCCTACAGGAAGGCTGGGAAGGGACTACTGACAAGGTCTTGCAATGCCAGGACAAGGGGCAATGGGTTTGAACTGGCAGAGGGGAGACTGAAAGTGGATGTTAGGAGGAAGTTGTTTGCAGTGAGGGTGGTGAGACACTGGCACAGGTTGCCCAGGGAGGTTGTGGATCACAGAATCACCCAATGTGATCTTTGATCTTTGATCATGTTGGGTGATTCTGTGCTCCACAGCCTCCCTGGAGGTGTTCAAGGTCAGGCTGGACGAGGCCTTGAGTGACCTGTACTAGTGGGAGGTGTCCCTGTCTATGGCAGGGGGTTGGAACTGGGTGATCCTTGAGGTCCCTTCCAACC